>CAIGRF010386407.1:42860-69199 GCA_903798235.1 Fraxinus ornus | reverse complement strand
TTTTCTATTTTGAGAAACAGTTTTTCAGAATAAGAAAGAGAACGAATTTTCAGCAATTCCAAAACAGACACTCAAAACAGAAAACACAAAATGAATTCAAAACTCAAAACACAAAACTGAAACACAAAGAGAACGGCCCCTTTGAGACTGCAATTAGATCAATCACATGCCTATACTTGTGTCAAATCTGTGGATTTCCTCTCTCCTTATTCAAAAGCTCAAGTTGTTTAGTCATCTCATCACGTTGTTGTTTAAGCTGTTGGGACATGGTATCTTAATGTCCCAACTTGATGACATGCAGAATTTCAATCCTCAAAATTAGAATTTGGATTTTCGTGCATAAGTTTATTCAGCACAGATTGAGAAATTTGATGACCAAATGAATATGCCTTTCGCCCAAGCGTAAACAAACAAGTTGAAATCTTTCTTGCTTTCTCGAGAAAGCAGTTTCACCACTTTAAGAATATAAACTTCGAGAGTTTTTGTATGGGAAGAGTTTAATTTGTATCCTTTTGATATTTATAATTATTTTTAGTTAATAATCGTTGAGCTGAAAATTACTTACTGCATAATATGTCATTACAGCAAATTCATTCATGGATCATAGGACTGGAATTTTGAAAATTCGGTTGTATCCAAATAGCAACAATGTCTACAGTGTTGCAGCATCTTTCTGCCTCTCTTCTTCTTCTTCCAAAAGACTTGCTGCAAGTTATTACGAGCACACCTTTGACACACAATTCGTCCTGCAATAACACTTTTCTTGAATCCTTATTTGCATATTGCAAAAACAAAATTGATACTGAAAATAGATTTATTTTTGTTATATACTTCTTTTGAGTAAATAACCTAATAATTATCTTACATCCCGTTTGAGATAGGTACCTTGTGGAAATGTCATATTCTTTATTGGAGATAGAGTGGAAGGGACTGAGAATTCAGTGATTTAGAGATTATCCGATCCTGAAATTTCAATAGCTTGCCCAAGATTGATTTTCCTCTGCTTTATAAATCGTTTCTTGTTTACAAGTCATCACTATGCAGCTTCAGATAATAAGTCGCAAGTGTATGAGAATTTTTACCGTTTTCTACATTTTTGTGATAAGATTCTGGTTGATACTATTGTGCCTGGTCTTAATTGCAATTATATCTATTTTATGAAATTTAATCCAAATATATACAGTGCATCGTTGTTTTATTTTCTAAACAACAAAAAACTAAGTCTTATTCCCAAATTTGGAAGGCAAAGAAATGTCAGTTTAGGGAAACAGAAAGAGCCATAACAGGATGAGGTTACTCCATCATTTTCATCTGATCCAAAATCAGCACTTCTAGGATCTATGAAATGTTAAGGTAATGTTATCGTGTTGAATGTTAATGGAAACCCATACTATTTTGAAAGGTCAGTAAGTTGTCAGTAAAATCATATAGAATTTGATGGCTGTAGAATGGACAGTTAAGACTTCATTTTAAGGAGGAAGAAGTGAAATGAAGCAGATGTCAATTCTGTTTTTGACAATTAATGACAAGGAAAGGAAATATACCTTTTGTGCAATAACAAAATTGCAATAATGAGAAAAAAAAAAATAGCATATGGAACTCCAAGGAATTGTCATCATATCTCCAATGTGCATTCTAAAGACAATTGCTCGTGCTTAGGGGACACCAATAGCTAATATAACCAATATGAAGCAGTTTTGATAGTTTTTTCCAAAGCCATTAGTAATGTATCCATTAACTGCATGCACTTATGAATTCAGCGAAATTACCATATACATTAACATTTTATTTAAAAAGCTATGTTGAAATGCAAGTGAAATAATGGTGTTAAAATGCTTAACATGTGTGATCCAGCCCAAACTGTTCAGCCCATTACTTTGTTTGTAACCCGGGTAGTCCACCTATTGTCTGTTGTATCTCGCATTTCACTTAAACACGATTTTATTTTTTGAGGAATTGGCTGAGATGATAACACATGGTGCTGGCACAACCGTTGGATGCATTCGGTGTCTATAACTCTCCAGACTTTTCTATTTGGCAGATGATTCATTCTCTCTGATCTAGGGTTTTCTCCTTTTTTTCGAGTCTGTATTCTTCTCTCTAAAGAAAACCTTTGGTTTTCGACTCTGTAATTCTTTAGGCTAGGTGATCTTGGTGATATCTAGTATAGATTACGAGATTCCATTGTTGGTTCTTCTGATTCTTGGTGAACAGAAGTATTATTGGTTACTTGGTGTAATCTGGAGAGATATAGGAGAGTGAGAGTCTGAGGGCCTTTATCGTGTGATGTTTTTGGGTCTATGATGTTTATAACTTGATGAACTTTGTTCTTCACTAGTGGATTTGAGCGTTATTCACAAATGTGAATGCTCAACGGGTGAGTAACCATTTTTGGTGAACATCCGGGCCTACGGGTGAAAAATCATCCGTGTTCTTTATTTTTGTTGCTATTTGGTATTTTTTTGGGACTGTAAATTCCTACAAATGGGAAAAAGAATATAGGACTGGATACATACGAACGTTAAGAGCATTTATAGACATCATTCAGAAAAGTATTCTGGAGTTGGTATAACTAATAACGTATATGATTTCTAGTTGAAATTCTGTAAAACATTGCAAAAAGATTGTGAGTTACCTAAAACTCAGATAAGCTATAGTATTTGCTTTTACTTAGTAAAGGAGGATGATAAGGCAAGATCCTAAATTCGCATGCAAATGCTAGAATAAAGTTATGACACAAATGTAAAGCCAGTTCAACTGCGTTTTTATGAAGAAACAAGTACCTTGTATGTAAGTGAAAGAGATACGCCAACCATAAAGAGAAAAAATGGCATTACAAAATCTGCAAATGTTAAACCATTAAATGGTGAATGATTGAAAGAAGGAAATAATCCACCAGCATTATCAACAAATATGATCAACTGCATCTTTGGACAAACATAAATTGAAGTGAGTTTACTTAGTTTCTATTTCGGTCCGAAGCAAGCTTGATCATGATTACCAATTTTCCTATCTTCAGATAAATTAGATCATTGTACTTGCAGACTAACACCTAGGAGGGGAAGAAGACGATGCTTATCAGTGTTTCCAAAATCATCTAAGGCTCACTTATTCAGCTGCACATTGTGCGAACCTTCAACTAAAAGCCTCAAAGTTTATGTATTGACTGCCATGTGTAAGGCCTATACCTTGGCTTACTGATGTGTACGAGCTCACTAATATTACTCCTTTTGGGCCACTTTTACTAAAAAAATTTGGCAGGTTTTTTCATAGCCTAGAACTCTTAAGGATTTTTTGGGTTGTTTTAACTATAGTATTAGTACTTTTAGTAAAGAAGATCCAGTTTGACAGTGTGTAATGAATAAAATGTTTTACCTTGATAAGCATTAATCCTCCAGTGGAATGGTAGAAATGAAGAAGCAAATTTGCAGCAGTTACAGAACCTTTTAAGTCTAGACGTAATTTCCTGGGGAAAATCAAGTATAAATGTACATCGCGTACTTATATAAAAGAAGAGATTAATTTTTAAACCAAAAGCAGCATTGCAAATAGCTTAATCATACCGCAAAAGCCTTGTCATTTAGCATGCATTTCAGTATCCCATTAACTCTTAATGCCTGTAACAAATCCTTCAAAGCTGATGAGGTGGACGAAAGTGTTTCAGCTACAAATCCGCAAACAAGCAGATATCTAACAAAAACTTAACTTTCTCGGCTAGAATGAGGTAAAATAAGGAAAAATCAGGTGAAAATATGAAGAAAACGTACAGGAAAATCCAGAGAGAGAGAGAGAGAGAGAGCTGAAATGAAGTCAAACATGAGAGCAAATGATGGTAGAAGAGTGGATGTTTTCTATTGCAGATATTTTAGTCGCGAGAGAGTCTATATGTGCAGAAAAAAAAACACACGAAAGCATAGAATGCACACAAATAGGTGGACTTCCTTTTTTGGCAATATTTAATTCACATTGGGCCTACCACCATGTGAGTATCTGTTTTTTTCCTAGAAGAATTTTTCTATACAAGCAAAAAAATTCTTTAGTCATTCATACGCGTCATTTGTCACAGTAAGAAACCCAATTGTGAACAATAGGTGGAACCGATTTACTGTGAAATGAATAGCGAAGAAAGGATAGCCCCTTTTTATTTAGTGCAATGAATAGTGAAGAAAGGATTGCCTCTTTTTATTAAGTGCAAAATGATAACATATAATATCAACCTAACTGATTTTGAAAGAGTGAATGTAATAAATTAATTTCTAAAGATCATCTTATATGAAAATGGCGAAAAAGAAAAAAAAGTGGAGAATCAACTCGACTATTGGTCCGTGTGGTATTACTTTTACTTTTGCTTTTTTTAGAAGAGTTTTTGAATGAAACTATCTTATTTTTTGCTTGAAAACTAATTTTTTAAAGCAATTCCTATTCCGAAAGTGTTTTAGAAGAAGCCACATTAGTTTAGCTTATTCTAACATTACTTTCATAAAATTAGTTAAACATGTCTAAAAGAAGTTTTTGGATCTCAAAATCTCCTTTGATTTTTCAAGTCATGTGTTCACGAAAATATATTTTGAATTAAAATCACCATTAATGTACGATTCATTAACAAGTAATAAAATGAATTTTGAGTCCAAGTATAGTTTCACAGAGATTGATTTAGTTCAATTTTAATTATCGTAGCTTTAACCGAAACAAGAATAATATAATGTGTTGTTTGTGACAAAATTATAACTAAATAAGCTACTTATGCAATTATGAGTAAATTAATTAAACTAAATGTAAATTATACTAAATGCAAATTGGTGTATTTAATAGATGATGGACGCACTAGGATCCCGAATTCCCATGTAATAATCTTTTTTAACCTTAGTTCTGCACTTAGACAACACGATTGGATTTTGACCAATCGATGTTCTTATATTATTTAACAATATCTTTCGAGTAATATTAAATCTATTCTCATATATGACCCAACTATATTTCTATGACGGGTGCGAACATATAAGAGTACTTGAATTTTTATGAACACTTAAAATTTCACGTAAGGCATACCAGTATATTTATATCCCATATCGAACCTTATGACAATTTATATATGTTGAACTTATTTTTCTTATTTTGAATGCATAAAATAAGTCACCAAATTCACACAACTACCGTGCACAATAATTGTGGAGAAAAGAAAATCATATAAATCATTCAATATTCAAAAACGTCTTTTTAATGTCAAACATATAAAACTAAATATTAAAATTCATATTACATAGTTCATCGTTCTCCTAGTACAAATAAATTTTGCCTAACATGTTATGAAGAAGAAAACAAAAGAAATATTAAAGAATCGACATCTCTCAAAATCTCTTAGAATGTGTTGTAATGTGTGGTAACACTTTTGGATTGCCCTAGGTCTTTAAAAGACATCACAAAATTTGTTTTCATAAGAGTTGGAATCAAATAAGGAAATCAGAATTTTTCCTCCGAAAGTACACTATGCTATAGCCAAGATTCTAAAAGGCGTAATGCGTGTCGATGCGTAGAGGCCGAGCTATGGGCTAGGCGAGCTTAGACGAGGCATATGCGTAAAAATGCGTTTTCTTATTTTAGTATTATTTTAATTTTTAATCAATTAAAAAAAATATTTACTAAACATTTAAAACAGATTTATAGGAACTTTATACATTTTTTTCAAAGTTTCCAACAAAAATATAAGTTTCAAATTTAAATACAAAATAGTAAGTAAATAGCATATGAATTTAAATTTTATCTAACNAAATATAAGTTTCATATTCAAATACAAAATAGTAAATAAATAGCATATGAACTTACATTTTATTTAACTCTTCATCAGACTCCAATTCAGTAACATCTTCTTCATCTAATTCATCCTCCGTGTCTTCTGATACAAAATCATCTTCGTTGGGCTCTCTTATATCATTTTCCACTCCTATCATACTCCTTATCATCACAACCCTTTTAAAAAATTATCTACTGTAAATAAGATTCATTTGTCACTTAACTTTTGAGTTCAAATGGTTGTTTTAATTTTAAATTAAGGCAAACCGAAGTAATTAGCATTTAATAATTTTTAATTTCAAAGAATTGTGAAAAAAACAAAAAAAGGTAAGGCGAGCATAATTGCGCCTAGGCGCACTTTAGCGGTCAACAATTGTTGTTGACCGCTAAATAAGAAGCTAACCCACTTAACTTGGCGTTTTGGCCACGCCTCACGTCAAGACGCGCCTTTTAGAACACTGGCTATAGCATAGTGCATTTCAATGCTATAGCATAGTTCAAGTGAAATTTCAGTCTTTACGTTTTGGTCCTCGAACTCCGTTTTCTCGTTTCTTGACCTCTTTTCTCACTTTTTCTTCTCCCAATACTTCATGTCTTTGCTAAATTGGTCTTTGACTCTTTTAAATCTTTGTTTCTTCTTCCGACTCATCTTTCGATTATTTGCACTTATGTTCCCGAACTTTGATTTTCTTCTATTTTAATCATTTTCCGCTTATTTATCCTAAATTTCACCATGTTTATCAATGTTATCCTACAAAACATAATTTATATAGAATTAAGTCATATTTCAATATATTTGCCAACAATTATCCATATTTTGTGCCCTAAATAAGTGTATAAAACGCACTTATCAACGAACAGTAAATGGAGAATGATCCACTCATCAATAGATTAATTTAACTAAAAGATTATTTTAATGTGGGGTTTTTTTTATAAATATTAAAGGAAAAAAATAGTCTAAAGAAAAGAAAAAAAAACACTTGCATCAAGACAGAAACAACGGGCCCTCAAACCTCCCATGGCGGCAATGAAACCAACTTTTAAAATTCTTGTTTAGTTTTTCTTTTTAGTTTTATGAAATGACAACCTTAAATTATTTGTCTTATTTCTTACAGCCATTTTCCAACTTTCTTAGCCGGCTGTCTGAAACAATTTTTTTCGATACCACATGGTACATTTTCTTGTTCCTGCAATTCTTCAAGTTATTTCTCCCTTCGGCTATTCCAAGGTGTCATTAGTAGATGCTCATATTCTAAATGGGCTTATATATATTTTCCTTAGTTCCATTCTTGGGATACTCTGTTCCTCTCAAACGTAGCAAAATCAAAGGATTTGGGGAATATATTGAGGGATCCTCCTGGCAAGTCTTTCATTTCCGTGCTACTCAAGTTCAAAATCTAAGTCACAGTTTATTGTCAAGAATTTTAATTTTCTTAATCTCTACAAGGTACAATTCTTTATCCCCCCACCCCCACCCCCACCCCCAAATGTATTGCAATGGAAAGAATGCAATAATGGCACGCATGGTAGGTACGATTGGTTATTGTTTTTCAGTCTTCAATTCCAACTGTTGTTGTGTGGATTTTAAATTTATTTTGGGAGCTATTGTTGAATAGAGTGTTCTGTGAGCCAACTTTGTAAATGACAGTTGTAATTTTTACTGATGGCACGTCGAGTTTTATATGAATGTTGGTGGAAAATGCAGTCTTTATAGTAGTTTGCCGGTTGGAGGCAAATAACCTTAGAAGACCTAATAATGGAGGAAAAGTTTGTTGCACTTGATGCTGTCGTCAAGGAGGAGGTTGATCTGGTATGTGCTTAGGTTCTTATAAATGATTTGTGATTAGTGGTTCAACAGAAAAAAGTGGAAGCTCTTTGACATGAAATATCGAGTTTTGAAAAATTGAAGATGATATTTGATATCCAATATCGATAAAAAATTTATGAGACTGATTTTGTTGCCTTCGATTATAATAATTTTTAAAATTAAGTATAGAGGTAATTCTGATTTTGAAGTCGTTTCTTTGCATGGTCTTGAATAGTATCATCTAAATAAGAACACAAAAATTGACAAGGAAATCAATATCTTGGAAATATAGCGTTTCTTTATCAGCCTTTTCATTTGTATGCCGTTGATCTTTTCACTCAAGAGTGCGATTTCTTTGCAGGAAAACATACCCCTTGAAGAAGTTTTTAAATGTCTTGAATGCACAAGAGATGGCTTGAGCGCAGATGAAGTTCAGAAAAGGTTGGAGTTATTTGGGTACAATAAACTTGAAGAGAAAAAGGTTAGTTGTAACCCCCTCCCCACCCCCACCCACCTGCCTTCTCGTCATGGTTTTTTCCCATTCTTCATACCTTGATCTTTCTTATCTATGCTGTAATGTCTGTAGGAAAACAAGATTTTGAAATTTTTAGGCTTTATGTGGAATCCTCTATCGTGGGTGATGGAAGTAGCTGCTTTAATGGCCATTGGTCTTGCGCACGGGGGTGTAAGGATCATTTTAACTTTTATCTCACCTCCTACATCACCATTAGTAAAATATTGAAGCAAGACTATAGAGTTAGATTGTTGATTTTAGAATTAAAAACTTGAAATAGATAAAGTTCATTACTGTTAAGAGTTTCGTGATGATAAACCTTATTTTGTGCAGGACAAGCCGTCAGACTTTCCTGACTTTGTTGGAATCATTGTCTTGCTCCTTATCAACTCCACAATCAGTTTCATTGAGGAAAATAATGCTGGCAATGCAGCAGCTGCCCTCATGGCTCGATTGGCTCCAAAAGCCAAGGTTTGCTTTTCTGAAATAGCTTCCAGCTAGAAATTTGCACTTTTTATTTGCCTTAGTATCATTTTTTGTATCAATCTTTGACCTTAAATAGAAGTGATTAAATCTGTTCTTAATTCCAGGTTCTGCGAGATGGGAAATGGAGTGAGGAAGAAGCCTCAGTGTTGGTTCCTGGGGACATAGTCAGTATCTTTGAACCTCTATAATAAGGTGCTGATGCACGCCTTATGGAAGGAGATCCTCTTAAGATTGATCAGGTGCTTAATATGTGCATAGAACGTGAATGGTCAACCTATAAGGGCATATTTAAGCTCTGAAAGTTTCTAAATTTATGGAATTGATCTTTACACTTGTGTCTGCTAAATTCCTAGCAAAGCCTTCATTGTTTGATCTGATGTGTATCAAACGTGAAATGGCTTTGCTTAGCAGTGTAGATGAAGTGACTAGAACTAATTTGGTTCTAAGGAAATTTCCATCAATTGAAGATTTCTTGAAGTTACACATCCAATAGAGAAAGTAAAAGCTAAGTCATGACTGAACTTTGAATTCATTATACAGTCTTTAGTCCAAAAGTAACCAACTTAAACAGTTTCAATTGATAGTGCCCACAATTGAGTTGCAAACCAGAATCTTAATCATAAAAATGATTAGAATTTTGTTTCACTGCTGGAAACATCATTATGAATGTTCTTAAAGTGAATTTATAATCCTGGATTTAAGTTTCTTAATTTTTGTGTAGTCTGCTCTCACTGGAGAATCACTTCCTGTAACCAAGAACCAGGGCGACGGGGTTTATTCAGGTTCAACATGTAAACAAGGTGAAATTGAAGCAGTTGTTATAGCAACTGGAGTACATACTTTCTTCGGAAAAGCTGCTCATCTAGTGGAAAACACCACTCATGTTGGGCATTTCCAGAAGGTTCATATCTAAAACTTTATCATATCTAAACAAAACATCGGATAAAAGAGTCGGTCTGATGGTAAATGGTAATAGCATTGTGTATACTGTAATAACTGATGTCAGCGATTTTGCTATTCTAAAATTATTCATCTTATGGTCAGGTTTTAACCTCAATAGGAAACTTCTGCATTTGCTCAATCGCTGTTGGAATGGTGATTGAGATTATTGTAATATACGGCATTCAGGAGAGAGACTATCGTACCGGTATTGATAATCTTCTTGTACTGCTCATTGGTGGAATTCCCATTGCTATGCCAACTGTTCTTTCTGTCACCATGGCTATTGGATCACATCGCTTATCTCAGCAGGTATAAATAACAACCATGGACACATTCGTCCCAAACGTTTGAGAGAACAATGGCTACGCTTTATTTTCTCCATAAAGTAAAGGAGGCGAGTATATTGAAGATTGTTCACGTGTTTTAATGTAGGGTGCCATAACAAAGAGAATGACTGCTATTGAGGAAATGGCTGGGATGGATGTTCTTTGCAGCGACAAAACAGGAACTCTGACCCTGAACAAGCTTACCGTGGATAAGAATATGATTGAGGTTACTCCTCTTTTTTAAGATTACATTTTGCATAAACAGCTTTGGATCAGAAGCACACCTCCTATGCATGTTAAAACTTCATATATACAATATTTATATTTTTTGTAATTATTAAGATCAATCAAAGAACCAGAAACATTTAAAAATAACTCATGATTACATGATCCATATGTAATTAACGTGTCCCCTTTCCAGAATTCCAAATGCAGCCTATGCAATGAGAAATAGCTTGCAGTAAAGTCGGTAGTAATGAAACTCTGTAATACAGAAGTAAATCTGGCATCCCCCTGTGGTTAGAAGATAATCCCCTATGTTTAGAAGATGATTATAGGAACTGCTCTTTTTTTAAGAAAATAAAACTAAAATTAAGTTATAAGTTAATCTAATTTGTATTCCATGAGTTTGAATAGTTACGCCAATTTTGCAATTCAGTCTGTTTGATGCTACCATGTCATTGCAGGTTTTTACCACAGGTGTCGAAAAGGATACAGTGGTGCTGATGGCTGCAAGAGCATCAAGATTGGAGAACCAAGATGCTATTGACACTGCAATTGTTTCAATGCTGGCAGATCCAAAGGAGGTATTGATATTATATGCGAGTTTTCCTTTTTGTCATCAAATATGAATGTCGATATATAGATTTTAAAATGTGAACATGTTATGCCCAACTTTGATATTTTAATGGCTGGGAGATCTTTAGTCAGCCTCTTGACCCTCTTCTCTTGTACAAAATGTCCCTATTCAATAAAGCTTAAAGAGTCATTTTATTTCATTAATTTTCGAAGCTGGTAAATAATTTCATTCGACTTAATGATTAATGATTAATTTGCTTTTCATTCAACTATTTCTGCAAGGCACGTGCTGGAATCACAGAAGTTCACTTCCTTCCATTCAATCCAACAGACAAAAGGACAGCTCTTACATACATAGATCCAGCTGGTAAAATGCATCGAGTGAGCAAAGGCGCACCAGAGCAGGTAGGTAGTATGTGTAACAAGTCTTAACATTTTCTCTGCCAGGATATTTAATTCAGGATATCTGACATTCTAACATGATTCTCCTTAGATTCTTAATCTAGCACATAACAAATCAGAAATTGAAAGAAGGGTACATTCCATTATTGACAAATTTGCAGAACGTGGGCTTCGTTCCCTTGCAGTGGCGCTCCAGGTAGTAGAACTTTTAAAACTTCATTGTTTAGTCCCCATCTACCTTGGTGATAATTATGAATTATTGGGCTTTTTTCCTTTAGGAAGTACCTTCTGTCTCCAAAGACAGTCCCGGTGGCCCCTGGGAATTTGTTGGCCTTCTTCCACTTTTTGACCCTCCTCGTCATGACAGTGCTGAAACAATTAGGAGAGCCCTTGATCTTGGTGTGAGTGTCAAAATGATAACAGGTCTGTATCACTGCTTCTTAATGAATATATGATGTGCTCTTTAGGCCAAGAATTCACATATAGTTGATAGATATTTTATTAATACAAAAATAACTTGGAAGGATAAAGAAATAATGTAATGACATGTCTAAGGGCCGAGCTAGCCAGTATACATTGCACTTTATATGTGAACATATTACAGAAGTTTCAATGTACCTGAGTAAATCACAGATAATAAATTATCAAAGTTGTGCAGAATGCAAATTTGCTACATTCTGTAGTGTGCCATTCTTTTCTTTAAAGAATAATAGCATGAATGCCTTGTCTCAACCATGTTAGTAATTCATTATATGAAATCTTTGCAGGTGATCAATTGGCAATTGCTAAGGAAACAGGAAGACGGTTAGGGATGGGCACAAATATGTACCCTTCTTCATCTTTGCTAGGTGACCATAAGGATGAAGCTGTTACATCTCTCTCAGTCGATGAACTCATTGAGAAGGCTGATGGTTTTGCTGGCGTCTTCCCTGGTAAGTGTTGATTATTTCTCCTGGCTTTAGTTTAGAATAACAAGAACATCAATTATCAGTAGATGGATCGAAACAGTGATTTCATGTATCTAACCCCAAACTCATTGCGATTAAGGCTTTATTTGTTGTGGTTTTATACAAGTCAAATATCAAATCCTTCAGTCCCGACTCTGATTTTTGTATATCATCTGCAGAACATAAATATGAGATTGTGAAAAAGTTACAAGCCAGAAAGCATATATGCGGAATGACTGGTGATGGTGTAAATGATGCACCAGCTTTAAAAATAGCTGATATAGGAATAGCTGTAGCAGATTCCACTGATGCTGCTCGTAGTGCTTCTGATATAGTTCTGACAGAACCTGGATTAAGCGTAATCATCAGTGCTGTCTTAACAAGCCGTGCTATCTTCCAGAGAATGAAGAACTACACGGTAACATAACATTCTAAAATTAGCAAGTTCAATTTTTAAGACAAATGATATAAATTAAAAGGACTAAAATGTTTTATATTTTCTCCAGATATATGCTGTGTCTATCACTATACGTATAGTGGTAAGTTCTCTGAGATATATGTTATTTCATTACAACGTGAACAAAGAGAACTCCTTTCTCTGATCTTATCGGTATCGAATTTATATTTGCAGTTAGGATTTATGCTGCTAACAGTATTCTGGAAATTTGACTTCCCTCCTTTCATGGTACTTGTCATCGCCATCCTTAACGATGGTTAGTCATTTAAGATTTAGGAATTTTAAATTTCTCTTGAATTCTGTTATTCTCCGCGCTTCTACTCTAACATGTAATACTATTGCTCAGGTACTATTATGACAATTTCAAAAGACAGGGTCAAGCCTTCTCCAACTCCAGACAGTTGGAAACTCAGTGAGATTTTCACCACCGGGGTTGTTCTTGGAGGTTACATGGCTTTAATGACTGTTATATTTTTCTGGGCAGCATATGACACAGACTTCTTTCACGTAAGCCTCTGCTAAGAACTGCATGCTTGAATATATAGCCCCCGTTTGACACCCATTAATTTCTCATTCTCATTCTCATTCTCATTTTAATTCTCATTCTTCATTTCAACCACACATTCTCCAAATAAAATAATATTACACACAAATCAAAAACTTTTCATCACTTTTTCACCACACATTCTCACATCAATCACTTTTCCAAAATTTTTATTATCTTCAAAATGAGTTTCAAACAGGGGTATAAATATTTGACTTTTGTTCACCAAAAGTGTGAATGAATTCTTTTTTTTTTTTTTTTTTTCTGCTTCGTTAACTTTTCCGTTTCTTCAGAATGTTTTTCATGTAAAGAACTTCAACCGGCACCAATTTAACATGACAAATGAAACGCAAGCCAAGCCACTCAATGATATGATGGCATCTGCAGTTTATCTTCAAGTCAGCACCATCAGCCAGGCCTTAATTTTTGTTACTCGCTCACGGGGATGGTCTTTTACCGAACGTCCGGGACTCCTGCTCGTAACTGCATTCATTATTGCACAACTGGTACAAGAATTTGCCATATCATTTCATTTTGGGTTATTCTTGTACATTATTTGGTCAAGCATTTCCAGCTTAACATGGAATAGGGATTCCTCAACTCAAAATGTGAGAATGGAGATTCTAGGATACCATAATTCCTGAATCCATGAGAAATGTTAAACGAAAAAGAAATCATAACGAACAATGAACACATATTTATGCTAATTCACCATTAATGCTGAGTATACTAGCCGCCGCAGGTTTTCGTTAGACAAGAAATTTAGAATGGAGATCTCACACCTCTCAGTCTGTTGACCCTCACACAAAAACGACCCCCTCAAATTTCTTTTAGTGTAGGAAGCTAGTTGATTTGCTTTCGGAGGATAAGTGACCAGTCTAATTAGGCTCTACAAAATCTAACATTTCTTAGCTCCTAGTTATTTAAAACTGTAGTAGATATCCCTTAAGACAATACCTCATCCTGATGACAATTTTCATTCTAATGCTCTTTTGCAGGTTGCAACGGTGTTATCTGCCACTGTAACTCTCAAATTTGCTGGAATCAGAAAGATAGGCTGGGCTTGGACCGGTGTGATCTGGTTGTACAACGTACTGACTTATTTTCTTCTTGATCCAATCAAGTTTGTCGTTCGATATGCACTCAGTGGAAGAGCCTGGGGTCTGGTGGTGGAGCAGAGAGTGAGTCTTTGAAACTATATTCTATTACAAATATTCATTCAGTTGGAGTTTTCACCATCTGAAACAACCTACCAAATGCTAAAATTTTACAGCGTAGTCATATTTACAAAATTTTGAATAATTCATGGCTGGAAAAGAAAATGTTGATAATTTTTTATGGTATCCTTAAAAAACGCGTGCTTTAGACAAATCACTTACATTCATGGATAAAACTCATTAGAAGAAAATGACAGTAATCTATATCTGCTGTATTTTTGTTTCACCTCATCAGACTGCACTCACCAACCGAAAGGACTTTGGAAGGGAAGCTCGTGAGGCTGCATGGGCGGCTGAGCAACGGACACTGCATGGACTTCAATCTGCTGAACCAAAAAAGTTTGAGCGCAGCGCCTTTGGGGACATCAATCTTATGGCAGAAGAAGCTAAAAGGCGCGCAGAAATTTCAAGGTAGTCCTCTTGATAAACACAAAAACTTTAAACATGAGAAAAACATATTACGCATAATTCATAACAGTCTGATGTATATCTGAGTGCACACTGCAAGATATATTACGTTGCTTCAACACACACACACCCCCCTACTCATGCACACAATCAACAGGCTGTTTTCTCTTTGAACATATAGTTTGAGATAGAAATGGAGGAATTTGACTTCTATTTGAACATTTTGCAGACTGAGAGAAATCCACACACTCAAAGGCAAGGTGGAGTCGTTTGCCAAGCTAAGGGGATTAGACATTGAAACCATGAACAACCATTATACTGTTTAATTAGATGGTTCGCTCTTGTAATTTTTGTTTCTTAATTTCTTCCAGATTTTATTTTTATTTTTATTTTTTGTTCTTATTTTTCCCTTGCTTTTACATGAATTTGTATTGCAATTCCGTCTATTAATTTATCATGAGTAGACACTTGTGTATTTCATACATCCATCTTCATCCCTACATCCCTGAGAAAATCATTACTTTTGGCACGAGAGAGCATATTTAAATTTATTGTAAAGTATATACACTTCAATAATACCCTTTATTTTGGCTCATTGTTTTCCTTTTTCAAGAAATATTTATTGAATTCTTATAATCTTTTATTTATAATTGTTTATATGTCAATGACTAGTCAATTCAAGTATAATATAAATAATTGAAAAAAATATTATTGAAACGTGTAGTTTAGAATGCAATAATATTAAAGTGAGAATAATATCTATTTTTTTGAAAATTAAAAATGGAGAGTTCTTTGAAACTTATATTTACAGCTTGTTTGATGCACATTTTGGGAGTAAGAATGCATTCTTATTGTTGATGTAAAGGGGAATATGTGGTTGAAAATGAAGGGAAAGTTATTGATGTGATGAAAAATATTATTTTATTAAAGAATGTGTGGTTGAAAATGAGAAAAATAATGTGGCTCAAACAGGGGCTTATTTACTCTAAAAAAATAGAGAGTATCTTGTATTTATAGAAATTCTTAAAAGATTTTTGTATCCTCTCGCTCTATGATAACTTTGTGAATTAATTAATACTAAATCCATCTACTTCATTATTCTCATCATAACTCCTACAGACCGTCAAGCATTAACATTTTTATACACGTGCTTTCTACAAGAAAACTTTATGGAAGAAAACTTTAGACAAGAAAAATCTATGGAAGATCCGTTGGATAATGGAAAAAAAAGGGATGTGCAATTTGTACGGCCGGCTGTGAAAAATTCTAGACAAAGGGGGCTGTACAAATAGATTTTCTCGGGAAAAAAAATGTAAATAATGGAAAATGGTATGAATTTGGGACAAATAAAGTTGGTTTTCCCCAAAAGATGAAAATTTGCCACCCTCAATTTTCATTTTTGTCTACTTTTACACCATATATGCAGCGCTAGTTTGTCTCTCTATAAATAAATTAATGTGATGATAAATATAACCCAACTTTTTTATTTTTATAAGCGAGTGCTTATAGCACGAAGAGTTCGCAGAATCAAAAGTAACAGTGCAAGATGATCTTTTTAAGTTGCAAGACATGCACCCTTTGATTGTTATCCTTTTAATCAAATTGAACTGGTGGATTAATTTAGACAATGAAATTTGATTAATTTAATGACATGAAGTGAAATTCAATAACCCATTTGAATCTTATGGCCTGTTTGGGCAAGATTTTAATTTAAGTCAAAGTCAAACAATTAATATCAATCACATCTTTTATGGGTCCTACATCTTTTTAACCACACATTTCAAAAACTTCTATCACAATCTATTTAAAATCTGATTTAAATCTACACCAAACACCATATTAATTTCATAGTTTTGAAAAGGGCCCATTTGAAATTTTGTACAAGTTCATAATCCATGACTTTTTTTTTAACCTTCAGACACCTGTGCTTATATATTTAATTTTTAAGTTTCTTTGTCATTATAAATATATCTATAATTAATACTTCATTCTATTTTCACATTTTCTTTACTTTTTTTAAATAGCAGTATTTTTATTTCATTTTTCCTAAACCAAGAGTTGACAAATTTATGTTGTTCAGTCAAGTTACCACGTTTTTAGATGTTTTTCAACGTTTCCAACCAAACCCAACACTTTTTCTGGAACTAGAAATGAATGGCCACTGAAACTAACAGATCCAAATATGGCTTTAAAGTCTTTCTTGATCATATTCATCATTATACTGGCTTTAATTCCAAGAACTGCTTATTCCATCCCCTTTGTTGTCTTCCATGGTAATTTTTACTGTTGCAGATTTCAATTTGTTTTCTCTTGCAGCCATTAGCTTATTTTGATTATTTGAATGCTAATATGTTCTATTTAACCTCATATGTGTATAAATTTCTAATACTTAGCTTAGGAGGATCCTAATGGTTTTGTAATTTATTTATGCCCTGATTGGAAACAAATTCTTGCTCATATTTAGTTTTACCAGATATTGCATCTTTCCTTTGGAAAAGTTTGAAAAAATCGCCCTTTTCTTATCATGTTCATGATTGTTCTACTTACTGAAGTATCTTCACAACCCATTTTTTGAACATTTATAGATTTTGAAATAATTATGTTCTGCTAACGGTAGAGGAAGCCGATACAAATTATGTTACATGAGTTATTTTTGACTGTCATTCAAGCGTCCTTGAAGTTCAGACTGCAGATTGTATCATAAATTGTTAAAAATGACTTGTGGGTTTTATGGTTATTCGAAAAATATCTTTTCTGTACCAGGGAAGGAAGAGAAATGTCGAATAATTATTAAATTTCTAGATTACCTGCTTGAGTGCAAGATGTATTTGAATCATACATGAATCTAAGGTTTGGATAAAATTATATGAAGGTATATTCACCTTTGTTGCTCATATGTATTCTTCATTTGCTTTTCTTGGTTGTCCTGTTCCTATTATTGTTAATTTTGGAATGCGACCTGTGCAACTTATTTAAGTCTAATAATGAAAAAATTATCCCGATTAAGTAACAATGTATGATTTTTCTCTCATATCAACGTCCAGGAATCTCAGACAGATGCGGTAATGGAGGAGTCACACGCTTCACTACTCTTCTAAGCAATTGGTCTGGTTCACAAGGATATTGCATGTATGTCATATCACTTCAATTATCACGAGAGATTTCAGTCTATATCAATTCGAATATAGTTTCTTCTCATGTTTTTAACTTTCATTTCTCTGTTTGCATCTGTAGTGAAATTGGAAATGGGGCATGGGATTCATGGACAATGCCCTTTCCAAAACAGGTCCGTTTGCTTATTAGTCAAAATAGTTAATTTTTTTATGCATGTTTATGCTCAATGTTAGCAATAATTTAACACGATTTTTCTGTTGAACTTTGTAGACGGCCATTGCTTGTGATAAGGTAATGTTACTGTCAGTCTAATGTTCCTACAGCTGACATGGATAAATATTTTTCTCCGACTATTTCTGCTACTTACAGGTGAAGAAAATGAGTGAGCTCAGGGAGGGATACAACATAATTGGACTTTCTCAGGTGAAAACAATTTTCATAATCTACCTATAACAAAATCTAATATCCCTTACCATTTATGTGGATAATATTGTTATTATTCCAGTATATATTCACAAATGTTTCTTCCATCTCCATAGGAATCTAAAGCACTTGTACTTTTTCTTATGTCGAGTACACACTAAGTTCTGCATCTTGCTTTATGAAAATGTTTCTTCCATCTCCATAGGAATCTAAAGCACATGTACCTTTTCTTATGTCGAGTACACACTAAGTTCTGCATCTCACTTTATGAAAAGTGGCCCGTAGAAAACCATTTGTTTTCAGTAAATTTATTTAGAAACAAATCATTATGGTTGACTGGGGCATTAAGTGTACTCGTATATTTTTCAGGGCAATATGGTTGGTAGAGGAATCCTTGAATTCTGTGAAGGAGGACCACCTGTAAGTACTGCATGAACACCTCAGTGTAGGACTTTGAACTGGTTTTTCATATATTTATAGCTTCCTTTTTTTACATTAATCATTATTAGAATGTCCAACCAGACTTGCTTACCATTCTCTTGCCCTGTTCCTCAAATCTAACTATCTAGCGTTAACAATATCATATAAACTGAAGTGGTCAAGAGGCATAAAATTTGGTAACTTGATGGTTTTAAACTGCACATAGTTTTTATTATCTTAGAAGAAGTATATGTGCTCGTTTGGTAGGGTTTTTGCTTTGCTTTTGCTTTTGCTTCTTGTAGAAGAGCTTCCTGAAGAAGCTCCCTTAATTAGTTTTTGGAAACTAATATCTAAAAGAGTTCCTTACGAAGAGCTTTTAGAAAAAGTTACGTTAGACCAGGTTTCTCTAAAAGAAACACTTTTATAAAGTTAATTAAACGAGTCCAAAAACAGCTTTTGGGTCTCAAAAGATCCTTTTGGTTTCTCAAAAGTCATGCCAAACATGCCCTATCAAAATATAAAATCATTGAAGACATTTGTTGTAATGTGAGCATGACAACAAGTGCCTTTTCTCCTTTAAGAAGTACAACATTTCACTCTATTTGATTTACCATATACAATGCAATATTTTATCTAGAAATGTAGGTTATGTATGTGCATATACAAGTTGGAGTAAATACTATATATTTTCTCAATTTGAGGCAGGTGAGGAATTTTATATCTCTGGCAGGGCCACACGCTGGGATAGCTTCTGTTCCCTTTTGCGGAGTGAGTTGCCTTCTGTCTCTAAATGCTTCTATGTTAGCAACTGAGAAATTTATGCAAATTGATGGTTGGTTAAAGAGGTGTAATTCTATGGACATGGTTAACTCAAATTGGAAAGCATCTATCAATATTATAAACTTCGAAATATGTGTGAAGTAAGCAACCACAAGGTGTTAATCTCTGCCAACTTAGGATGTTTTTAATTGCTAGTAAGCATTATTAGTAATTCTAAAATATCATAGGGTCTTTTACGTTATCAGACGGGCCTTCTATTTTTATTTTTTGGGTAACTTATAGCTCCGATTCCTCATTTGAAGGCCTCGTAAGGTGGTAAAAAGTGTGATTTCCAACAATATCTATTGTTTCAGGGGAAATTTTCCTTTTATAAACGTGTAAACGATTTACTCTTGCAACTTCGGTTTGATTAGTCCACTGTTTTTGCAGTCTGCTCTGGTATGCATTCTAGTGGACTTTTTGCTCCAGTTGGCAGTTTACAGCAACTATGTTCAGGTTCAAAGTTTCTCCAACAGTTCAAACTTTCATAATCTTTATATACATTTATTTACACTAAGAAAAGGAGCAATAACTGTGTACTGTTGAGCCTTGAAATTGTAAACTAAATGACACTCAGTTTGTGTCCTTCCTAGTACATAATACCATTTAAATTGACACCCTGTTGTGTGTAATTTCAGGAACATTTGGCACCTGCTAATTATATCAAAATTCCAACCGTGAGTATCTTCTGTGTTCGACACTAGCAATATTCACCGTAGCGTCCTTATTGTTTTTTCTTTTTAAATATTTACAATGTTTGTTGAGCAATGTTTATGGTGGGAGTAATCATCATTCTCAAGTCAAAGGAGGAGGTCCTGTCAATTTTTCATTCTTTCTTTTCTGCCTCTTTTCCAGGACATAGATGAATACAATAAAGGATGTAGGTTCCTCCCAAAGCTTAACAATGAAATAAATAGGAATTCGGCTTACAAGGAGCAGTTTGCTAGCTTGCAGGGCTTGGTGCTTATCATGGTAAGTTGTGAGTTCTGATATTTTTCTCTTTGCTTGATAGGAAGAATGTAATTTTTCAGATCTTTCAGTGCTTACGGAAAAAAAAGTGTCTTAAAAAAGGCTATAGATTTTATTTCTTTTTAATTTCATCCTCAGTTCGAGCATGATACAATACTGGTGCCCAAAGAGACATCTTGGTTTGGGTATTTTCCAGATGGTTCCTGGACCCCTGTTTTGCCTGCACAAGAGGTAATTCTATCGTTTATTATCGAGATTTGTTAAACTTAAATATGTTGTATCTTGTAAGCAATGAATTTAAATTTCTACCATGGTCGATAATATGATCAAGACTCATTTTTAACAATTGCTTGCTCGAGATGCAAGAGCTTTGTAACTAAAATCTTTTTTGAGAATATCTTGGGAAGCACTGTCTGAGATTGAAAAGGAAAACAAAGCATATTGCTTTTCACTATGTCTGAAATCGAAAATTTAGCATAAAAAATAAAATGAATCAGTTTTTCACATTATTTTGGGCATGTCGCCTACACCAATCATTTTCCATCACCTGCATTTGGTTAATTTTTATGTCTACCCTCTCCTCACATGTTCTGCCGAGATAACATCACGAGTTTCATGCCAAAAATACTGTATTTTTGAACCTTGCAGACAACCCTCTACACTGAAGATCGGATTGGTTTGAAATCCTTGGATGAAGCTGGGAAGGTGAAGTTTGTAAAAGTATCTGGAGGTCATCTTGATATTTCTTATAGCGACATGAAAGAATACATTCTACCATACTTGGTGGAAAATGCAACTACACGACTGAATATATCATCAGAATCATCTCATATTTGGCCCTGGTCTGAGCACAAGGGAGAGAGGCTGCAGCTCTACACTGCAAATTGATCAAGTTAAGGATTCACTTTGCCAAAATTACAAGAAATTTTTAAAAAAAAGAAAAAAGAAAGGAGATGGGTTGTCTATTATATTTATACACTGAATTCTGGGATGAATACTAAGAAACATACTAGTAAGAAAATAAATTAGATTTGCGGAATTGTCTCCCTGGTCATGTACAGTACATGTAGAACGGTCCTTATTTATAATCGATCATGTGCTTTAGCATTAGTCAATTCATGACATTTTAACAAAGATTACTTACAAAATCTATCATATGTATTATCTCCACATATCTTTCCTCTTCCGGTTCATAATGGTCCTCTAGCAATCATGAAGACATTAATTCGAAGTAGAAAACTTCAAATTGCTATGAGCTGAAAGTGTGGAAGATACTACACATGGAAGCATTCACCTTACAAATAAACAAACCACGATGCAGTTATAATAACAAACTGTCTTTTTCTCATAGATCCTTTTGTGCTGCTTCGTTCAGTTTACTGATTCCGGAAGTTCGAAACTAATTCCTCAGCAACCACGTACAATGTTATATTCGGTCTACCCCATCCTCTCATGGCATGTTCTATCCTGATGAAGAAAAATCGATCATATTATCATTTTCAAAGCAACTCTTGAGTACTTGAGGCAAAAACTAGATTTCCCTGGCCTATAACTCAACGAATTTTGCAATAGTTTATAGTTTATATCCACTTTTGATTGTCATTGAGGTTAGGAAATTAATGTATAATAGGATGGTTTTTTGACTTTGTAGAATTAGATTGTAAATAATCATAAATCCCTATGTGAAATACATCAATCACTTGACCAATATTTGTTGAGAATTTTAACTAATTTTTCTTCTTTAAAATTGTCGAGTGATATCTAATCCACCTTAACATGTCAGTTAAATCTAATTTCAAATCTCCACAATAACAAATCAAATGGACCATTTTATGGTGAAATTTACATAAAATAACAGCATACTGAAATATTTGGAAAGTGATTTTTTACATTGTTCTCGTGAATTTCTTCGTGGTCGTTTCAAGTTTGGAGTATCATTTGTACAAATAAAAATCTGCTGATTGAAGATCAATTTTTTTCTGTACTTCTAGCGATTCAAAGAAAATATGAGGTGAAAGCAAAGCAGTACTAAAAACACAATAAATTGAATGTTCAAAAATCTGCACCCAAAGAAACACAAATGGGCGAAAATATGTCACCAGGATATGCATCAATGGACATGAGAAGCGGCAAAGCCAACTAACGAGGCAACTAGAATGTGATGCAAGTCTTTAAGATCAAAACAGCAGCAGCCCAGAAAGTTTCCAGTTACAGTTTAACAAAATATGGTCACCACAGAAACAACTTTAAAAAACGAGTCTTAAGGTAATAACATATGCCCAAGTGTCGTGTTAATAAATTAACTGAGAAATAACTGTAAAGTGAGGAAGGAATAAACCACACAAACCTATGCTAACAATCTTATTTGGAGGCAGATTTGCAGGCTCTTTAGGAAGAACTTATAGAGCAAAAAAGCCAATAAGGTGGAAGAAGCTCAAAGACAATCCATTGGACCTACGAATGAGTGATAAATTGAGATTGTGCCTTTCCCAGACCAACTCTTTTGAGCATTTGAACATCTATTCCTGCTGAGTTATTGTTGGATCAGCAGCTAGTCAGACCAAAGATCCCTTGTGATGTTGCTCCAGATTTCGGAGAACAATACGTGCAAAAATTTTGGCTCCCAGCGGGGCACCTGTTGCTGCTGCTGATGCACGCAGCACCCTTGGTGCTCCAGCATTCTGCAGAAGGCCTATGTGATGCTGCGCATGCCGGCCACCAGGGATGGTAAACTACAATTGTAAATTTAACAATTGATTAAAAAGACTGTTCAGCATAGAATGTATGCAAGATGTTGAGAAAAAAGAGGCATCATCTACCTGAAGAAGAGCAAATGCGGCGCATGCTTTTAGTATAGAGGAAGGATTTCGTAGCATTGCAACAAATCTTCCTATCTCCGCACCACTGAATAAAATAAATGCAATCAAGCAAAAGTTGGAAAGGCATCCAAAACGTACAAGATAAATAGCTAGACAGCTAAGGCAGAAAACTACCCAAGAAAATTAAGGAAAACTAATATAACAGAGTTGAGAGGAAAGAAAGAAAATGCTGTATGTTTACATCTTTTTGGACAAAGGTAACCTGTTCAAAAATCAGAGAAAAGACCTTGCCTATTGTGAATGGGAGTACCTATAATGCACAGATACGGACAAGCATGTCTGACACAAAGGACAAGGACACATAATTTTTTGAAAAAGTACTATACCACGATATGTGGCCGATACTCTAATTAAATTTTTTAAAATTCTTCATTTATATAGTATAAATTTAGTTTTATACTTGTTAATAATTTTTTTTTTTGAACTCTTCGAAATGGACGAAGTACCCTTATCGACACAACACGACATTGGTATGGAAAATGTGTCGGATCCTCCAAGTTTCAACCTGATACTTCGTCGTTTTTTATGCTTTCTTTTTCTTCTTTTTTTTTTTTCTTTCCCTTTACTTCTTTCCCGTTTATGCTCTCTGAAAACCTAGCTCTTGTCCCTTCTTTTTCTTCTTTCTTTTTTCTTTCCCCTTTCTTTTTTTTTTCTTTCTTTGTATCGATAGTTTAATGTTTTCTTTGTATAACATGAAAATGGATTCCATGTAGTGCTACTTAGTGTTCCATTAAGTCCATATTGCAATTAAGTCCCTCATTTTCTATTTTACGTAACATTAAGTAATTAACTTTCTATAATTGAAAACTAAACCCCAAAATTCTATTTTATTTGCCTTAACCCTTTATTCAATACTCATTTCCTTCTTTGTGAACAATGAATTTTGGTCTATTCAAAATGATATTTTGGATTAGTAAAAAATAATTGAAGTTTGAAAAACATACCAATGTACCCATGTTCGAAATTTGGACTCCTTTTAGTGATGTCCACGTATCCTATATTTTAGAAAACAAAAGATCCAAAACTTAGCTACGTACCCGTACCCGAGTCCAATCATCATAGCCTATTTGTTATTTAATAATAATTTTGAATTAAAAATATATAATATTTCTGATAAAGAAAGAAAAATGACTGTGGCAGAGTATCCGATGAGTGTCGGCATCCGACACGTGGCGGACAACAATCTATCATATTTGAAGTGTTCGTGCAACAGAGGGATTACTGTGCAAAAACACAAGCACATAGGAAGAAATTTGAATCCAGGACTGAGCACAGGGAATGAGTGAACCAAAGCGGGTGGAGTTCAGAATTTATTTGCGAAAAGTAATACATCAAATATATGAACCTTAAATCCGTTTCAATTTTAGAATCCTTTACAACCAGAATTTCTCCCCTAAGGTTGTTTTTATCGTTTTTGCTTCACAGAGCTTATCGACTAAATGTATCAGTTTAAAATTTCTCTTTTTCAAATCAACCTTAGCTGCTCAGCATGTGCCAGCTTACACAGTCGCGCTCATTTTTAAACAAGCCTAAACATCCCTTTATATGATAAAGAAAAGCTCACTAAATCACACTGCAAGGATAGAATATTGAGAATCCAGCAAGACTCTCAATACTTAACAGAGGTAACTGAAAAAACACAACATATATGTAATGAAGAAGATTGACTCATTGATTCCAAATTCGATATGAGAAAGGTGGAAATGTGATGTTAGCTGCCAACTGGGGAGTGGTGACACCCAGGAAAAATAGAATCAAATACAGTTTAGAATAGTTAAATGAGCTATGTTTTGCTAATATTGATCTTATCAAGGTAGCAGAAACCACCAAATATCAGCTATGATGATGAACAAATGCTAAACTTCAGCATTCTGAACAGCAAAACTAGAATATGGTGAACTTCTGAAACTCAATGGTAAAGTACATAGGAAAACAAATGCCTCAAGTTGATTTCTCACGGTGCCAAACTTCTAGTTGCTTATCAACAATTCTTTTGAAGGAAGTAATGAAATAAAGAGGAAAGAGAAAATGTTAGATTAGCAAGTACCAACAAGATGAGATTGCAAAGAGAGAGAAGGAAAGAGAGAGGGAGAGAGGAACCTGCATCTTAGATGACCTGCTTCTTGAATCTGAGCAGAGTCTGTTACTTGGGTCAGTGCTGTAGGAGCTGATGATGCAGCAGCAGCAGAAAATGCTTGTGGGTCAGAAAAGGTCAGGACAAAAGCTTCAATGTTTTTTAAAGCCATTTTTCTAGCACCATCTAGGCTTACACTCTTGGAAGTGCTTTTTGAGGATGTCCCTGTCAGGGCAATTTCATCCATTCTGCAACACAGCATGCGATTTTTCAGATCTGTTGCCAATACCTCCCATTTCCAAAAGAAAAGGCACAGAAAAAGCAGCAGCAACGGAAGGAAAATGTTTCCCTAAGCGACTATGTATAAGTACACTTTAGAGAGTATGTATTCCAGTACAATGCAGACATGAAGGGTGGAGATGTCCAAATTGAGAAGATGATCAGGTACCTTCCATCAAACATGTATGACAGTGCCAACGCTGACATGAATCGTGCCATTTTTGATACAGAAGAAGAACAGAGATGAACTAGGGTAGGAACACCTCCTTCCTCTACAATACGAAGAGCATTACCAGGATTAAAAGCAAGATTCCAAAGAGCTCCTGCAGCAGTCTCGTGGACATCCTGAAAGTGGATAAATACGTAAATGTAGAAAAGGAATTGATTGATTCCTACATATTTATTCAATGGAAATAGGTACAATATATAGTTTACAGGAATGGGAAAAAAAAGGAAACAATTAATCTCCTAAAGTAAGAAAGAAATCAATACATAATTACACCCTATACTAATTTTGGAATGTATAAATTCCACAATCAAATCAGAATCAATTTGGCTCCTATCCTTATTTGATAGGATCTGGTTTCCACACTCCCCCTCAAGTTGGATCATAGATGTTAATCATGTCCAACTTGCATATGAAATCATTGAAGTTTGGTCGAGGTAGCCCCTTGGTAAAAATATCAGCAACTTGCTCTTGTGTGGGAACATAAGTCATGCAAAT
>CAIGRF010386407.1:1016-29678 GCA_903798235.1 Fraxinus ornus | reverse complement strand
AATTTTCTCCTTTTCTAAAATAGAATATTCTTTTCCTTTTCTTCACCTACTGTACTATAGTATATTAGGAGGTATTGTAACTTGGTTATGTACGATTTCTGGAAATAAGAATTTTCCTTATCACTTTCTATAATCTTATATAAGAATCTTACGCCCAGAGACTTGGTACACGCGTTCAGAAAAATAGTGGTGATGGGATTGATTTAAATAAAATGTATTCGAAAAACAAGGAATGAGATCAAATTCTTCATTTAAATCCTTGGCAAATACAGAATAAGGTCAAATGGAAGGCTTTTAAGAGTAGACACTGAAAAAGAGGTTCTTAGTTAGTTAGTACCTTTCCTGATCAACAATGGCAATGCAATTATTTTCCTTGGAAGAGATGACAGGAAATGAATAGGTTCTAAAACCTGACTATTCTTTCTCATAAATACTAGCAGATATAGCACTGATAAGCTTGGTGGCTGATAACCCTACAATGCTTTACCCATAAGAATTGAGATCAGTGATAACATGACTATATTGATACCTATGCAGTAAAAACTATTATCTAGGGTGGAACATCCAGGGAGGTGCTCTATTGAGTACCCTACTCCTTGTGGGATCTCTTTAGCTACCACGGAGTAGGGATATAAGAAATGCTATATGGCAGGCTATTTGTTTACTCTTGGAGCAAGTACAAGTCCATCAACTGAGACCGAGATGATTGAGCAGGATATTGGCTCTGAATTGCGTCTCAAACTACAAAGCGGATTTATTCAAGTCATTTACCTCTAAGTCCATTAACAGAGTTAAGCTGATTGAATATCTCGAAATGATAATACTGCAGTGCAAGCTTTAGTGTTGAATTTTATTATAACTACCTAGGACCATCAGTAGCAGCAGTAGAATCATGCAAATAATAACAAGTCTATGCTCATTTGTACCTATTAACTTCTGAGACAGACAATCCCCACAGAGCACCAGCAGCCCTCTCCTGAAGGCCATGAGAAGCATTTGAGCAAGACTGTGCAAGAGCCACCTACCACCACATAATATTCAACTGTCAATGTGTACATGAATGTTCTTTTCCAGAATAAACAATCTAACTTATATTTGACAAGAATCAGCAATATAACACTTGACCTGAAGAAAAGGTGTGAAAATAGTGGCACATAATAGATGGTGTTGCAAAACTGGCATATGCAAAGAAATTGAGTTGATGACTTCATGAAAAGTAATACTTTTGGCAATTTTGTATAGTAAGTCATCTTCAATTCATTGAAATATTATGTTGGAAAACAGTGACATAATCAAGAATGCCGCATAAAATTGATAACGCAACATGGGAAAATTTATAACTAACTTCAATTAATGGTTTCAAGAAATATGCTGTTAGGTCTATACAGGTTCCAAGGACTGAGTTAATACAAACAGGTAAATTTTCTATAGATAAGGAGCTGGAAGAAAAGAAATACAGAGATAGGCATGAAATTATCTAGCATTTTCGAAGTTTGAAGGTTTTGGATTTTTGAGTAGTTTAAACATATATCACTAACCATAAGTAGCTATAATATTCCACGTAAAGATGTCTCAGGATCATATCCCTATCATTTTTTATATCATTCTTTCTCACATTCTACCTCCATAAGCAACTAAGGATACCTGGTTTCCTTGATAATGCAATCATATTATAACAAATTGATGCTAAGAGGAGAGGCACCCTATGCTCATATACTAGGTAGGTACTATAACTGATGCAGAACACGTTACTTAATGAAGAGAAGGCATTTTCAATTTAATTAAATGGGTAAAAAATTATGAGGAAAGACATTACCGGTAAATAGGTTACTACTGGCCCAACGTCACTCACAAAAAATTACTTTCTATAATTTTATACTTGACAACCACAGAATTGACAAAAACTAGTGCAACTTTTAAAAATTGTATTACTTGGCTTGCATGTGCATACAAAAAGGTTGGTCCCATCATTTTGGGCATTTTCGTATACCGCAAACACATGTTATCCCCAATCCACCAGTAGGGATTGTCATAATTTTAGTTATAATGAACGTTCTTAAAATCCTTTTGAGTTTTACCTAATAACTTTACCTCATGGCATTAGTTCAAATATCAACATAGACCTGTAGATAAACTGCCCCATCAAATTGGTCTAAAAATTAGATTAGTCCATTTCTGAAGTTTCCAAACAGATCTTTAGGTTTGGTTGGTGGTCCAGCCACCTCCAAGGGGATTGATTCTGGTCAATCCACAAGCAATCAAGCATATAATAATTGACGCAAGCATAGAGATGCATGTGGCAAAAAAATATATGCACGCAACCACAACACTGAAAACTTCGTTTCTCAAGAACTAAGATTGAAAAGAACCAGAGGGCTGAATCTTTAACCCATGAGTCCATTGCATGCATGTACATGCAAAGTTGCATGACATAGGTGCACTTGAATCGTGAAAAATTAACAAAATATGCATACACATAGACACAGCAACTGGCTGATATAATTAGCATGTTGTAAATACTAGTTGTCATTTCCAGTTTACTTTCTTTCGGGGAGTTTTCCAAGAAACCATTGATTAAAATAAGACAGTCTCCAAGGGTAGGCAGACAATAAAGAAGGTCCAATGCACTGAAAAGCAAAACTAATTGCCAAATATTAGGAAGGATTCTAAAAATCTTCTCCACTGAGTAATTAGAAATATTATATTCATACTACCATCAGCGGTACGAAGTCTGACTGATAGAACAGACCAACATCATGCGAGTATGAAAGGATAACAAAATCATAAATGCAAATCTATATTAAATAGCCTTATGGACTAGCACAATCTCGTGCATATACTTATGGTTGGGTTTTTTGGATAGTTCTACCATTTCTCGTAGGTTCCAAGTTGGAGCTGACTGTGGAAACCTTACTGAGAAGAACAAGATGAAATACATAAACCAGGCTATAAGAGAAAATACATATCTGAAGTTAATAAAAAAAAAATAGAGAGAGAGAGAGAGAACAAAAAAATTGAAGATTTTAGTTGCTAACTTCTAGTTTTATGTAAAAGTAAAAAGGTATCACATAGCTCGCATGGATTTAATCAATATATGATATTTGGACTCGTATAAAGTACAAAAATGGAGGGTTTTCAGAAATAGTAAAAACCTATTGTAGATGAGGAAAATGTTACACAAACATCAGCATGCTAGACTAAGCCCCAAAACAACCAAAGCAATTCCTACTTAACCTTACAGCATGTTGAAAAACTTCAAGAAGTATAAAATATGTATACAACAACTCCAGTCAAGGGTCAATATCTCTTCTCTGTTGTATATTTTCCAGGACAACTTGAAGGGAAAAAAGTGAAAATTGGCCATAATTCAGATAAGACAACATCATGTGTGGGTGCTGAAGAGCCAGTGAAAGCGACCAAATTTTATTATTGTTTCCACTAAGTGGCTGTGTATAAGTTTGAACCCACAGCCTAAGCGCAAGTCTATTACGAACTTTTATGCCTTCCTTTTCTTGATAAATTTTATGGTTTTCAGATTTTGTTGAATCAATATTAGACTTACAAGTTGTTTCAAGACATCTTACAATTTTTTGTATAACTAATTTTAACTAGGAAGCATAACGTTTTATGTACGGATGTTGTGATGGACAATTTAAGATCAAGCAAAAGACTACCATACCAATGCCTCAACGCCACCAGCTGCTGCAATGGCTTCTCGATTTCTGTCATCAAAGGATAAATTCCATAATGCACCAGCAGCTTCTTGCCTACACTTGAGCCAATAATGGCATTATATTTTCATTCTTACAAGCAACAAGTATTCTCCAAATGCAAAAAAAAAAAAAATACACAGAAGTGACCAAATCCATGCAAAAGTGCAAACAACTTGAAAAAAGTGACCAAGAAAACAGCGAAATACAAAACCTGACACCAGCATGAGGAGAGCGGATGAGTTGTACAAGAGCTTCAAGAGATCCTGTCTCTTGTCCAACAGCAGCATTGTTACCATTGCTATCTCCATGAGCAGCCAAATTTGCCAAGGCACGAGCTGCCTGGATGATAACCTCATGGGATATTGGTCAGAAGCATGATACAATTTTCTTTCATGAACATCTTTACAAATTCGAGAGCAATTGAATGTAAAACACCAATGGAGTAGCATCTACTAGTTCGAAGAACTCATATGCAATTCCCTTTCAGACTAATACAAGAGAATGCATAGAGAATGTAGCGAATATGCACTGGAAATTATATTCGAATTGCTTTAAAAAGTGTAGAGAATAAAGAATGACCAACATACTACAAGAAATAGCCTTCTGAAAAGTACATAAGAGATATGCATGGTCAATCTTGTAGATTTAATGATTAATGCACATAAGTACAATTTATGCTTTTGTGCACCATGTGATAAAGAACTTAGACAGTTACATACAAACTAGTTTCTTAAAAACAGCTTGTTCAGAGTGTAATTATAAATTATCATATTAAAACTAGCATCTTATATAGGAAAAGACTTGTACATATGTACAGAGGAGAACATTCATGCAAGAAAACAAATGATGCCTACAAAAACAAAATAAATGATGAACCTTTGAAAAAGCCTCATTGGACATAGCATGTGAAATGATTAGAGTAGTGTCCTGCGACCAACTGATCCTAGTATACTGATTAGTGGTTATCAATTAAGTACTAACTATACCCTTTTATAAATCAAGACGGTTAAGTTTCCTGTACTTGCAATCAGACCGTGTTGTCCTAACTACTAGATAGTAACACACTCTCAAAATCATGGTGTCTAACAAGCATGAGATATTCATTCTTTAAAACTTATCCTCATGCAACCTGCTCTTGCACTCCATCAACCTTGCAATTTCGAGCAAGTGCTACCAAAGCACGGACACCGCCCACTGAAGCAACTTCCATGCTGCATTTATCATCTGCTGCCAAATTTGCCAATGCACCAGCTGAACGTTCCTGAAACATGCAAAGAACCAACCACAACCCACTTGAGCACCAATAGATTAACTCAGTCTTGAAAGGATCTATTTTGATATCAGACCAACACAGGTAAAAGTTACAAACAGGAACTCAAGTGCATCTGGCTCATACCAAAACTCCTTCACCGCCAGTGGTCCTTGACCATTTGAAGATGAGATCAACTAAAGCCTTTACACCACCAGCTTCAGCAATAGCACACTGGAAGAAATTTAAACTATCAAGTTAAAAATTAAGGTGGGAAATCATATGAAAATGTAATGCATATCAAATAACAGAAAAACAACCTTGTGCTCTTCACCGACAGAAAGGTTCCACAGCCCTCCAGCAGCCTCTTCCGCGACCAATTTGTTGACAGACCCGGCAAGATTTGCAAGAATACTGATTCCTCCTTCCTCTGCCACAGCTTTTGCAACATTAGCATTCACCGACAGGTTTGCTATGGCCTACATATTTAAGAAAAATGAATATGAACTCATTGCTAGTAATGATAAAGTTTAAATGATCTGCTGAATATTGATTTACTATTATTTTTAGGTTTTGGAAAAAAAAAAAGAGTAAGAACGAAGTTACATCGAAAGGTGAACATAGGGACCAATCAGTGTCCAAGGAACGTGAACATAAAAAATAAGCCTACTGGCTTACAAGTTATAACAGAAATATTTGTGGAAATCTGACCTTAGCAGCTTCTGACTGAAGCCCCTCCCGCCATGACCTAGCAAGATTTAGGAGAAGGTGTATGCCACCATCTCGCATAACTGCTTCAGCCCTTCCACTGTCTATACTGGCATTTTCATCATCGATGACAACAAATGTTGCAAGAGCCGTGGCTGCCCTTTCTTGAACTTCCTCCTGGGTACTACGTATGAAACTATGCAACAAGATCGAGCCTTGGTTGAGCCAGAAATTATCTAAACCTGGTGGATTGCCCTCAGAAACACGTAGAAGTGAATGTGAAAGGATCCATTCCAGCCAATTCATGATCTCCTCTGATTCCTTATCCTTGGTTTTAAACTTTCTCCAATTCAAGAAAACATTGCTCCTGTCTTCTGTAGTATCAGCAGATAGGGTAGCTACTCCTTTAAGAATGTCCGTGAAGACAGCAAGCAACACTTTACCTTTGTGATTGTTGTTGGAAATGAGGGTGGCATCATTCTCAAGTGCTGGACAATTCAAGGCACTCAAAATCTTCAAACTACTGAAGGATGAAAACAATCTTAAAACAGTATTTGAGGTAATGTCAGTTCTAGAAACATCCAAGCCTGTCAGGTGAGGCAGCTTACTCCAAGGCTGTAAAACCAAATTCCACTTAATATTAGATGTTCCTGCAACTGAGAGGAAGCGAACTGATCCAACATTTCCAAGGGCAGTCTCATCAACCTTCAGACAGTCGATGAATCCAATATCTGCTAAATTCGGACAATGCTTTGCCAAAGCATTGATAGCATCTGCATCCACTTCATGAATACCTGAGAGCCGAAGTTTCTGGAGTTGTCTACAACAAATTGCCACTGCTTTAACTGCATCACTGCTTATCCTTTCACAGAAATCTGGCCCAATCTGAAGGCACTCTAGCTCTTCATGTCGGGCTGCAAGTACAGAGAGGGTAGCATCAGTCATTTTTTTGCAACAGTCACCACTAATCTCAGCATTTAAGGATCGAACTTCTAAAATAATTGCGTTGGCAGATTCAAGACCACGAAACCGAAGCTTCTGAAGATTCTGGCACCGAGAGGCAAGTGAAGCAGCAGCAAAAGTGTCACACTTGTGGGGCCGCAGATCCAATTCCTGCCACAAACATGGAGATTTACCTAGAAACCTCCATGACCGACAGGTTGATGACAGGCTAGCTCGGTCACGATAGTTCAGAAATGAAAATAGCTGAATTACTGTATCATCAGGTAACCTGAGCCAATCAAGTACCCCTTTCTCGTCCAAACTCAAATTCTCATCAACCTCCACGCAATCCACTTTCTCTTTGCCCCTCCTCGCAATCCTCCTCCTCACCCTTCTACTCATACTTCAATGGTTTAGTCACAGAAACTATTACACAACTAGGATTTCTAGGCCAGAAATGATGCACATAACGATAACTCTGAACTCAGTAATGAAGCAGAAGTATTTTAACAGCCTGATAATCTATCTTCAAAGCACTGCCCTTTGGCTTGATTTATGAACCATAAAAACCAGAAACCATTATTCCAGTATCAATTCCACTCTATAACTCATTTCAATGGTGAAGCTGAACAAACTCTATACAACTTTCCTATGACCTGAAACCACAAACATTCAAATAACTACGGGTCCACCACATGCAATCCTAGAAGTAGGCACCCTTTGCACATTAAATAATCATTGTTAAGAAAAAAACTGATGGACAAACAAATACCCAGAATTCAAAAACACATCAATATCAAAATACAAAGCCTGAAATCAGTGAAGTTTATTTAAATGGTCAAATTTAATACCCCCTAGCCTAAAAATAAAATAAAATCTCGAACCTACTGGTGGAATTCTTAAGCAGACCCAAAATCTAAATCTGTACACAAGAACAGAATATCATTATTCAAACAATTCAAAAAAATTTAAGACATAGATAGCATAATCTGTAATTATAAATGCACAACAGTGAGTAAAAGTAAGTTGCATTTCCCTTCCAACCTAAGTATTCTAACCTCGTGGGCCTTGTAATAAACCCTTAAATTTTCCAGTGTTGGAATTTATTCTGTTTCCAACAATCGTAATCAAGAAGCTTGAAAATATCCCACTAATACCCAGATGCAACAAAATATAGATTGATGCAGAGCTATATAGCTATGTAGGTAAAAATCTAATCTCTACATATATATGCGATAAGTATATGTAAATCTGTATACGTAGGAAGAAAGAAGACAAACGTGAGGGAGAGTCGGAGAGAAATCAGGGTAAGAATATCAAAGAACGCAGAACCAAAGCCTCAAACCACTTGTACGCTTCTCTCTCTCTCTCTCTCTCACGCACACTACTATAAGTCCCTTAAGTTGTGTTCAAGTGTAAGAAATCTACCTATGGAAATTTCAGTGAAATGGACCTAAATGCTACATTATCAACCATTATATTTGAAAGAATTACAGAGAGTAACAATTGGAGTACAATAATTAGCACCTTCAATCTGAATTTCATTTTGGCCAAGTGAACTAGTGTTTCTAAGTTGGAAATGAAAATGTCAATGAACTAAAATACTGGGTGGCAAGTATAAGCATACCTAATGAATTCTAAGCTTCTACAAGTGCTGTCATGAATGTTCTACCCAATAATAGAAGGATATAAGTATTTATGTATTCTTAAAAGTTAACGCATGCGAGGCTTATAAGTGAGATGATTAACAATTTTATGGACGGTCATGAATATTTAGCCAATTTATTTTTTTATTTTTTATTTTTAGAGAGAACACGTGTTTATCGATAACTTATGAAACATAAACCTCCACAATCATTATAGTTTTGATTTTAGTCACCACAATGCTTGTACATATGCTCAATGATGCATTAGAATGTCCGCTCACCTCTTACTCGCATATCGAATGTGACAACATGAACTACAAATTAAAACACGAGTATGTTGATCCAAAATTATGCTATATTCATCATCCTCATATCTCTATTGCCTGCATGGATCACTTTGTAGCTTAATGGAACTAACAAGCACTATGTTTCGTTTTCAAAGAAGAGGAATTGAGAGAGCAATGTGGATAATTGGACTTTAATAGTGATAATGAAGATGATTTGAACTCGTACTAGGTCCAATAATATGTGTAACTATATAAGATTATCTAATATTGTGTGATAAACATGCCATGATAATAATTAGCATCATTATACCCTTTGACTTTAATACGGCTTTAGCATTTCTTTTAGCTATTAAATAATATAATGAACTCGTAGATTATATCAAATTTTTATAAACCTTATAAAGTTCACAAAGGAATTGAAGCATGACAAACATATGACGAAATCTTTGTAAATTTCACATTGAATAGTGTTATTCATCATCACTAGTTCTAAGTACCAGTTTAAGTGACAACACGTGATAGATTCAATTATATGAATCTCACAAAAACACATTTAATTAGACTTATCATTTAATATTACCTACATGTGATATAGACTGGTGCTCTAGCACCAATAATGCTAAATAACATTATGCTTCCACGTGAAATTGACCAATTGATGCATGTTGACCAAGGACCAATTAATAAAATAAAAGCGAGTCACACAAAAGGAAAGTTCGGCCATGCTGAATCTAGACGGCCCGACCCGCCATGCTTGAGAAGTAAAATTATTACAAAATTTATCAAAAATACCATCGCCATGTTTAGTAATTTTACTGGCTCAATGCTAGTTCATTTTGTTATGTCATTTCAGTTGCGATCTTCCTCTTCAGGTTTAGCTGTCAAGGGTCAGCCTGTGGCCGAAGACTGGCCATGATCAGCTGCATACGACATCAGAATAAAATCCAATGGTCCTTCTCTGGCAATCTTGAATGCTTAGTAATTCGATGTCGAAAACTTCAAATTGCTTTGAGCTGAAAAATGTAGAAGGTCCTACCTGTTGAACATAAAAACATCCACCTCTTAAAACAAACCATGATGGAACTATAACAACAACAACAAACAAAGCTCTTTTCCCAATAGATTCGAGGTTAGATCGTTCTATGCTACTCCGTTCCATTCATTGCTAAATCTACGGAAAGATATAAAGTAACTAGATTCTTAACAATTGCTACCAGCCTATTATTTTTGTTCTACCGAAAAGTAGGAAGGGAGAAACTATCATCACATCATTTTCTAAGCAATGTTTGTGTCGAGAATTTGAATTAAGAGGCAGGTATCACAGGCCTCTAGAACAAAGGAATTCTGTGCTTGTTTGTTCGTATTGAAAAAGTAGCAAAAGTATGACATGCTGTAATTGTGTCAGCAACAGGAAGAAAGAGGTTCGATATGAATTCATGTTCTTATTTGTCTAAGGCTGTCTTGGCTTTTATCGACGCCAAGATTGAATCTTGATTAAGATTTCAGACAAGCAATCAAGCCTCTACATTTACCTCAAATCTGCAACAAAATGCCGTTTGGTGACATTATGCTTATGCACAATATAAAACTCGGGACTCTAAAGTCTTACGTTTATCCATGTCTTCATCTGAGATCAGATCAAGCATTTCTAAATGTTCAAGAATCAGAGCTAGTGGCTGAAATGAGAGAGAATTCAACTGACATTCATTTGACATTGTAAATCACTACAGTAGAAGTTACAAACTACCGAGTAGAGAAAGGGCTCTAAATCTAATGTTTAAAGTTAAAAACTATTCTCTTACAACATGAACGAGAACTTCAAATTTTAGTCTGTCGATTTTTAACTTGGGAAGTTCACAACATGAAAAACTAACAATCAAAGTTAATTCAACACGTTCAAAGGATAGGCTTCTTTAACACTACTTGGAGATACAAAAGACGACTAGTGTTTATTAGAGAATAAAGAGCAAACGAAAGAATCAATAATGTTTATATGGATAAATAAATCAGGCAAAGAAAGACAAATTGCATACTGGTGGTCCCAGCTCTGGAGGAATAATTATCCTCCGTTTCCCCCCCGGTTTCATGTCTCGGATTCCTTCCTCAAACCCTACGTTGAAAATTTTGCTCAGTTACTTTATCTCAATAAGAAAAAGTAGCAAAATTTCAGTTGTTAAATTCTTGCTTTTTTCACCTGGAATTAATGCATTAGTACCCATTCTGACTTTCGCAGGAGAACCTTGCAAGTATGTACTGTCAATACGGCGGCCGGACTCATTATAACCAATATAGTGAAATGTCACCTACCAGAGAAAAGAAAGCGGAAGAAATCACCATATGTAGGAATTGAGATACAATTTGAGCAACATTGTGAAAACTCATTATTAAAGCCTACTTCATGTTGGGATTATTGGTCCCAGATAAGGTTTTCACCCAAAATATTCATATTTGCAGTGACTCAATCAACTGAAAACGTTTATCAAATGAAAACTCGCAGCACCACAAACACTGAATAAATGTTGAAATTAAATAACACCAAGAACACGAAATTGTTCACCCACTTCAGCACTAAATGACATAATCTGGGGGGCTTAGCTACCAGCTCAATCCACTAATGCACCAAGAAAACCTTTCACAGAGAGACGTTTACATATGGAACCAAATATCATACTTTTAACCGGTTCTAGTCACAGGTCGAAAAATTCTCCTAGAACTCAACACAGAAAAACCTCAAACCCTATTGTGACGGGAACTAATCAAAACAGCCAAATACAGACTCAAGCTTCTGTTACAATTTGCGAAAAGATTCACAGATCTATTCAAGATCAACCACTCAATCTATGAAAGAAAAAAGAAGAATCACAGAAGAGAGTGAAAACCAGAGCTCTTCAATTTTTTTCCTCTGATAACAGAACACAATTCCATACCAGGAGTCTAAACCTCACGTGAAAATAAGGCTCACAATAGATCACAGCCCTAGGATCTGATCAACGGTCCACAATGAAGGAGAGAAAGCACAATCCAGGCAACAACAAATAAACCAGTTGGAAATTGCCACGTGGACTCACAACTTAAAAGAGTTGCACATTTTGGAAACACGTTTTTATCTTTCAATCTTCTTTCCATTTTTCAGTCCAAGACGCCATAAATTAAAATTTTAAACCAATAATTTGAAGCAAACTGTAAAGGACTTTGAGTTATTCTCAATCAAATAGTACATTCATTTTTATGTTTCAACTTCAAAATCATTGATGAACTTTGAGAAAAGCAAGTCACAAAGATTTCTAGAAACAAGTAGAACAAAGAAAAACCTGTTGACCATCCTTTGGACAATCACCTGTACCAGCTGCTATGTCCCACAATATGAGACCCGAGCCACGTTTAACATATTTGTCCGATGTCACTACGTTTACTGTAAAACCTGAACCAGATAGAAACAACAGCGTTCACATTTTAGAGATCAATAAGAATAGTGGGTAGAGATTGGAATTAACAAGTTACTACCAACAATTTCCACCATTAACACAGTTATAAGAAAAGAACAAACCTTCTCTAACGAAATTAGGGAAGTCATCAGGCACATTATTTTCTCTCTGTATTCGCTTGTTCTGTTCTAGTAAGCGTCTCTCATCGTAAGGATTTTGCTTTTTCGTCTTTCCAGAGGATGGCAAAGCTGTAGATATGCCCGAGCCAACCAGGAAAACTAAGAGAAGTCTCCGCCTTACATTCTCCTCAAAGTGCAAGATGCTTTTAGCCTGTTTTCTAGCCATGGAAAAGTGTATATAAGCAAGTGAACATGAAAACCAAAAATCAAATGCAGACGACTAAGAACAGATCGAGTAATATTTGATCAAGCTTATCAACGATACCCATTATTCTGCAAATTGTGAAGTGAGCAAGAAGACGCTATGATATTCCTCCGAGCAGAAAACAATCCAAATGTTGGACGGCCTGGAAGATTTATGCCCAAAAAATATTATACAATTGAGTGTAACAAAGAAATAGAAACTGAAGAAGATTATGAAAACTGTTTCATAACAAGAGAGAACATAAAGAAAGTAGTAAATAAAAAACAGAGTAATTAACTTAAAAAAAACATATTACTTCCATAACAACTCCAAATTTATAACATTAGATTATGTCAAGCACAATGGGACTAACTTGGATTGCATCAAACATGGCAATGATGCAAGAGGTAAAGGAAGAAAATGAATTGGAAAAATAATTCCATTATAGAGAACAGGCATCATTTTTCTATCACGGCCTATACATCTTATTTGATATTGAAACGGGCCCAATTACGCGGCTAAAGCCTTAGCTTCCATTTGGGAAGAATTTATAAACAAGTGGTGGATAAATGGATAGCACTTGTACGTCCATTGGAATATATAGTTGACTATGAAGTTGATTATTAATAAATTAGCCGAATGGAGGCTTAGAAAAGTTCAAATAGGAAGGAATATAATTATGAATTAAAGCAACATGTACAATCCATTTATTCTTTTTATTTCCACCATTTGTAAGAATGGAAAGTGTGCAACATAGTGCTACACTGTGAGTAGCAACCATACGAGAATATCACATAACCCAAGAAAGTGTCACTCAAAACTCGATTTTGGCAGCCCCAGCTAATTTTATTCATAAGCTAAGCTACATTTGTACACAATATTATTGTAATTGTTAACTGTCCAAGATTATTGAAAAACAAAGTGACAATAATTCAGAACTCGATTTTGGCACTAGCTCCTGATTTTCTTATCAGAGAACTGCCAAAAGCTGAAATGGGGACTCTTAAATTTGTTAAGTACGTATCTATTAGTGTCACAATAGTAACATACCAGCATAAATCCACTTCAAAGAACAAGTAAGATTTTGGGAATCTTGATAGAAAAATGTAAATCAAGAGCGAGAGACTTACATAGAAAAGAAGCCCTATTGGAGAGAAGGGGAGAAGAAGACAAGAGCATGATTTTGTAGTCGCAAAATTCAAGCTTTCATAACATAATTATATTCCTTGGACAAACCAGTAAGAATGCAAGAAAGATTAGCCCTCATGGATAGCTCAACTTTATCTTCAGTTGCCGGTAAATGACAAATACAATTAGCTCCCTTACAGTTTCTTAATATTACTGCTATACGAGTGTAAAGTCAGATTGAAAACCCACGAGTTTATTGGAAATTTTGGAGAACTGGAGGGATAGAACCGAAGAGGAGCCCAATTGGAAAAAGAAGAAAGGAAAAATTGCACAAATCTATTGATGATTGATCTAGTTTCAATATAATCCCCAACTTACCAGTTGTGTAACATTAATGACAGATTCCATTTTTGGACAGTTACATGGTCATTTTTAATGTGAGAATAGTGGTAATTAGCCTTTTGCCTAGGCTAAGAGTTTTTTTTGTCCTTTGACCAGTTTTTCTATTTTTTAAAAAACTATAAAAACTATAATTTTGTATTTCTCCTTTCTACCCTTCAACCTAAAGTAAAGGAACGGCTCTTGGAATTTGAATTCTCAGCCACCGAACGAAGAGCAGCGGAGAAGAAGAAATTGAACGAACTTCAACCTTCAAGCTTTTTCCAGTTCACCCTAACAAAGCATTTTGAGTCGACTGCAGCATCTACTTCAACACCTCTGCCAGCACAGAAGCCTCTTATTAGGTATTGTATATACAAGTTGAAGAATTAAAAATATTCTGATCTTCCAACTTTTTTTTCCAATTATATTCACAATTTATTCAATTATAGAGTAGAAAATGCCCTGGATGGGGTTGGTTTGTGATTTTTGCTTGGTTGTTTGTAGATTCAGTTTCACTTCTTTGGCAAAAGCAACCAGCAACAGTGCATCGTAGGATATACGCAGGACGTGGCTAGAATAACTTCTGGGCTTGACAAGAAAGTGAGGATTTTCCCAATCTCAGGATAAGCTTTCACAGTCATGTGTGTGGATCAAAGGTAAAATTATGAATTCTCTAAATTTAGAACCATTGGATTTGGTGAAGAAGGTTTTTTAATTTTGGATATGGATTAAATTATTTCATTTGTGATTAATAACCTCTGACATTTAATAAAATTTCATAATAGGCATAATTTAATATGTATGTTATCCAACATTTAATATGTACAATGTTCAGGAACCACAAGAATGAACCAATGAGTAGTGAAGCAATAGTCCAAGTAATGTAATGCAAATTTCGTTGTGCCTGATGTGATCTCGCAATGCATTCTTCGAATAGCAAAACTCATGTGATGAGAAACAAACTCAGCCAAATGCACACCTGAACACTCTTCTTTAGACCATAAATGAAATACAACACTTTCTTTTTTAGCAAATAGTTTAGCTCAATCAACACAACAACAAAATGAATCAACCATTTTGTGACAGACATTCCATTAAAGGTCACCAAAACTAGCACACACCATTTCCAAATTTCCAATCACACGGAAAAAGGAAAGAAGAATGTGACAAAAGTGATGCCCTAATACAATCTGTTTCTTGACAATTGTTAATCTCTTTTGTATTTGGCATATCTTGCTACATATTGTCATTCATTTTGTTCTTAAGATTTGACTCTCAATTTGGTGATGTTTGAATGATTATCTTCATCAGTGTTGAATGATAGAAAATAAAAGCATAAATAAATTTGCTTTAATATTAAATGACTAGAGGAAGCCTATAGTTAAATGCAATTTTTGCAGCTGTTAGTTAATCTGATCCTATGTTGCACTTGTTAAATGCCATGATTTGTGATTTCATTATACAGAAAGATGTATATCTTAGTGTGTACCCTTTGAGATTTTTTGATTGAAACATTATTGATACTGATGTTTATTTGCTGATGAAACATCCTTCTGGACCACAATAATAAGACCATGCCAAAGTGGGTTTAGATCAAAAGGAGAGGATTTGTCATGAATAGGGATGGTCTCTAAATTAATTCATCCGTTTAGCTTCTATTATTTGTTTTTATTTTTCTTGAGGTTTAATTCCTGAGAGCTATTTGCTTTGTGTCATTTAAAAATAATAGAATTTTAAAACCAAAATCTTTATTTTCTTTTGCTCCTTTTTCTTATTAATTAATTGCATCTTAGATTTACATATTTTTTCTTCAATTGAGTTACTAATAGTTTGTGCTATTTGTAGGATGGAATACATATACAACATTGGTGATCGCTGCGATGCTAAGGTTACAACACGTTCTAACGTGTCGAATGTGGAAAAAATATATGAAGCATTAGATGATGTCCATAAGGAAATGTTCTTGAAGTCGTGCTTTGGTAAACTGTATGACATCAGGAACATGAAAATATCTGCTCAATTAATTCACAACCTATTATTACGAAGGGTTGTCTCTGTCAATGAGGATGAATTGTGGTTTTGTTTAGGCTTGAAAAAAGCTGTTCGTTTTTCCCTATATGAGTTTATGCTCATCACTGGATTAAGCCCTGCGAATGAGGAAGAGTATGAGAGCCAGATAAATGAAAATAGTAGACTGAGAAATAAATATTTTCCAATATCTAACAAGGTTACGCCTAAAGAATTAAATGAAGCATTTGAAAAAGAGATACAAGATATGGATGATAAATATAAGCTAGGTTTAGTGCTTATATATGAGACTGTGTTGAGGTCCAAAGAAAAAAATACATCTATAGATCTTCGCACTTTAGATATAGTTGATGATTTGGAGCTATTCAATGCATATCCATGGGGAACTAAAAGTTTCAAGTTTACGGTACATGCATTCCTTAGAGTGTCGAAGGATCCGAAACCCAAATATTCATTGTGGGGATTTCCACTAGCGATACAGGTAAATGGTCAAAACTTGTTATTTAGACATTGTTTTTATTTGATTTTAAATATTTGTATATAACTTATACATCTTCTTTTAGGTGTGGGCGTTCGAGTCTATTCCTCGAATAGCAAGCATGTATCATGCTAGGTTACCTATCAACGGGCTGCCAAGAATGTGTCGTTGGAAATCAACACTTACTCCTAATTCTCATGATATTGCTGAAGTCTTAGATGACCCAGAAGTAAGTATGTCTTCTATATTGTAATTACTTTTGAACGTTACCTCAAGTACTGCTAAAAGGATTTTATTTGTCAATTATTCAGCTCCAAGTTCGTTGCTCATTGACAGCTTCTCCCGATGAGACTGAACAGCAATATGTGAAATTATTCGTTCACGGAACTAGAAAAGAAGATCCAGTCTTAGATGTTTATCTCTACGAAGATGGAGACTACCCAGATGTTGGTGATGCAGAACTAGATGATGATCTAGATCCACCGCAAAGACAAAGGGAGAGAGTCTCTCCGAATATATGTGATGACGGTGTATGCGTATTTTTAACTTTAATTTATAATCTTTCATTACGATGAATTGGTGCTAACTATATGTTCTCTTATTCCTTTAGGTGCAAAGTTCAGGGACTGCTCGTGTACATCAATGTTCTCTTCCTACAAATCGAAGACCTCTACGCAATAGTCGAACTTCTTGCAACCACAATGATATGTTGAGACAATTGTTGCACCACGTAGAGAGGTTATCCGATAAATACGAAGAGATAAATAGGAAAGTCGATACTATAATGAATTGGATGAGACCGAGCCAACATCTCGACACAAATTATTCATTTGGGGCTGATGGAGTATTTGGGACCGAGGGAGATAACCATGAAGAGGTTGCAAGGAGCATTGAAAGGGAGACTGAGGCAGGAAAAGAGGTTGAGACAGGGGAGATTGGGAGGGAGGCAGTGAGTGCTGTGATGGAGGCAGTGGTAGGGGATAATGATGGGGAGGCCGTTACATGGAGAATTGAGAGAGAGATTGAGGCAGGCGATGCTGTGATGGAGACGGTGATAGGGGGCATTGAGAGAGAGGCTGAAACGGAGGAGATTGGGATGGAGACAGTTGCAGGGAACATTGAGAGGGAGACAGATGTAGTGGACATTGATGTGGGAACTAATGTGGGGACTGGGATGTACACTAAGGTTTTTACTCGGAAGAAGAGAAATTTGGATAAAACTTATCAAAAAACTGATGCCTTGACGCGAGATAAAAGACTTAGAAAATCTTCAAAGTTAGTTTCATCTCCATACACGACTGGAGCTAAGTGGAGAAGACATGTTGATAATACGCATGTTGATCTTTTTCGAGACGTTGACCCAGTTAAGAAGAAACATTTCTCCAAATGGCACTCCAGTTTAGGCGATGGGTAAGCATCATTACCAATTTATTGAATTTGTATTAATTTACTTGTCACTTGTATTCTTTTATAATTTTGCATTTTTTTCTTCAGTGTTCCATACAAGTTGGGTCATATCAATTTAGAAGACGCAAAAAAATGGTTTAACGATGTGTTGAAACCAGGGGGATGGTTTCTAGATGATGTAAGTTTGGTAACTCATTACTTGTGTTATTCAATTACTTTGTATATAACTATATATTCAACTACTTTGTATATAACTATATATTCAACTTTCAGCATGTTGACATGGCATTGCATTTGTTGCGAGCTCGGGTAACAAAATATCCCAAGTCATTTGGTGGTTCGCGAGTTATATTGGATGTGCAATTTAATAATGAATTGACCTTCGCTATGTTGAATTTACGTGAGCGAGGGGATTGTTTCAGAATGCCTATAGAGCTAATGGAATATATCACCGGAGCAAAACCATCATATGGAAGGAAATGGCATGACTGTACACATGTATATTTTCCGATATGTACTCGTAAACATTGGCTTGCAGCTGAGATCGACTTTTGTAAAGCGACAATATTTGTGTATGATCCTGATAAAGGTTGCATTACGGACGATCAACTCAAAGAGGACTTGAAGGCTGCTAGTATTATTGTCCCGCTACTCCTAAAGGAAATCAACATTGATTTGGAGACAGACAATATTGCCATAGAAAGGAATACCAAAACTACTAAACAGGCTCTTTCGTAAGTTTCTTATTACAATTACATATTCACTTGTTCATATTCAATTAGTTATTACGCTTCGTTAACCATTGTTTACATTCTTTCAGGGGTGATTGTGGTATGTACGTAGTCAAATATATAGAATTCTTGAGTATCAACGGTCCAGTAGAGCAAGTCAATGGATTCTATATGAATAGATGGAGAGAAAAGATGGCTGCCGATATTTTTGCCCTTGATTATGATCCGTAGGACATTTTCATGTATTTATATATCTGTGAATTCTGAGTATATATAATTTTATAATAGATATTGAATGTTAATATTTTTGGTTGTGACTCGTAGTTAAATTGTTCAGGGTGATTTAGTTTATATTACAAGGTAGATAATGTCGAATTTTTTCAAAAATGTTGTTTGTCGAACACTATGGTCGTTTAAAAAGACTATAGTTTATACCATTTATCGCGCTCCACTAAAAATATTCAAGTATACCATATTTATTACTTACAATAATGTATAATGAAAGATATATGAATAACTATTTAGTCGATTGATTTGGATAAGTTACATCACAATGTATAACATTCTAAATCGTATTTGGTTTGATTTCAAAAGATTTTGTTCAAAAATGTATAGAAAACGAGCACATGATTAAAAATGAGAATCCAGTCGTTTAAAACGACTGAGTCGTTTCATGTAAAACGACTGCAGTCGTTTTAAACGACTACAGTCATTTTTTGTGAAGCTCTGAAAACGACTGAGGTCGTTTATAAACGACTGGGTCGTTTTACCTGAAACGACTGAATTCGTTTTAAACGACTGCAGTCGTTTTCCTGTCATTACTTGTTAAATGAACTAAACAAAAATGTAAAAAGTTGTCTTACATTCATAAAGTATAATTTTGGCATGAATTACGACAAAACTAGAAATCCATTTGCATTGTTCATCTAAACGACATGAAACCAATCTTCTATCAACTAAAGGTATCTAGTCCCTTTGCATTGCTTATCAGACAAACAATATACTAGTCCTCCAATCTTCTATCAACTAAAGGTATCTGACTTGTGCATGTTAGTCGGTTATGTCCCGTTGCGGCACACCTACTACACTTGTGTCTTTTCGGAAACTCTCCAGTAGACGGAATCCTTGTTGTTTTTGTACGTCCACCTCGTCGTCGTACTAGCGGTGGCAACACATTGAGGAAGCCAACATTTTCAGGAATCTCCCAATCAACTTCATTTGGCACTGGAAAAATTGTATCCCCGTAAGCTATTCTCCAATATTCAACAGTATAATACAGAGAGCAAAACAAGTAAATTGAATAGCCACTCTTCTTCGCCGCAGCTACTGCATGCTCGCATGGTAAATGTTCTAATTGAAACCGTCTACAAGTGCAGGTTTTTTCATCCAAGTTAACAGTAAAATTCATGGTTTCGTTTCTCACACTATAGGTGAACTGGTCAATCGGCTCAGCAACAAATCTTTTGGCTTTATCAACATTCTTACGCAACTTCTCTTCAATTATTGGCGTTAGAGTGCTTGTACAGCCCTGTGCATTCACACGCCTCTCATAAAACCATTTTTGCAATCTTTTCCTAATACTCTCAATCAATGGAAGTATCGGATTCTGACGATCTTTCTTAAACACCGAATTCAATGACTCTGCATTGTTTGATGTCATGATATTATAACGATTCCCCTGAAAGTGAGACCTGGCCCAAGTATGGAAACGTGCTTTGACTAAATAATCCCAAGCTTTGATATCAATTCTCTTAATTTCGCTCATATAATTTCCAAACTCTTCTAAAGTATATGCTTCAGCTGCTTTCTTAAAAAGTAGGAAAATCTCGATTTTTCGAGTTACTGTTCTTAAGTTGCCTTTTATATGATAGATGCAATGACCATGATGGACATTTTGATAGACAGCTTGAACTCCATTGATAATACTTTGATGTCGATCAGATATAATAACAAGATCTTCAGTATCCCCCGTTACTTCTTTCAACTTGGTAAAAAACCAAGTCCACGATGCATCATTCTCAGAATCAACTATACCCCAACCAAGAGGATAAATCTGGATATTTGCATCTTCACAAGTAGCAACAATCAGCGTACCTTTATATTTTCCAGTCAAAAATGTTCCATCAACGACAACTACCTTCCGTATTGAAGAGTGAAATCCTCGAATGCAAGGTCCGAGGGCCATAAAAAAGTACTTGAAGCGATTCTCACCGTCAATCTCTAAAGACAATGCTGTTCCATGATTAGTTCGAGCTAAGTTATGAGAATATACGCCCAATTTAGCATAACTATCCTCTGGGGAACCTCTCAAAGCTTCCAAAGCACATTCTCGTGACTTCCGTGCCCTCTGATAACTCATGTCTACCCCGAATTCCCGGCGCATGTCATTAATAATGTCTGCAGGTCTATATACCGTATTGGGATTTTGAAACTTAGGCATTATATGTCTTCCAACAACCCACGATCTTGCCTGTCTATGATCATTTCGACGAATACTCACAGAGCAAGTATGTTCACGTGCATACTTGCGAATTTGAAAGTAATCACAATTTTTGAATTTAGTTGCTCGCAAACGCCATTTGCAATTTTCGCCCATGCAAACAACTGTATAGACTTCTTTATTTGATTTCTTCACTTTAAATTCAAAGTTATACTTCATCGCAAGCATGTGCACTTCCATCATAAGATCTTTTTTTGTGTTGAAAATTTGGCGATCTTCGAAATCCACATCTTCGGGAATCACATGTGATGTAAAAGTTGAAGCTACAAGGTGCTCGTTTGTAAAACGATCTTCTTCTCTGTTGTTTTGAGGCATCTCGGTTCCATATGTAGAGAAAACAACAGTGTTACCATTTTCAGTGATAATATCTACATTATTGTCTTGGGCTATCTCCAACTCATCCCAATCAATATTCTCAGTCCGATCCACTTCATTGTCATCAGTTGCTTGCATTTCACCATGAATATTGTCACCTTCATTTTGCATTTCACAATAAACTTCATCATCTTCCACTTCATGAAATGAATCATTATCTTCTTCTTCTTGTAGATGCTCAACTAAACGTTTGTTCACAAGTGTTACACAAATGGGACAATGTTTTTTTTTGTTGAGAGATAGCAACCACTGTACTTGCCTGTCTGAAATAATTTTAATTGGAACTGTAAACTGTCCGTTTTCAGGGAGAAGAAATCTCATCTCAATTTCATGCGAAGATGAATCAACTTTGCAAAGATTTAGCACTTCACAATACAAATCATGATATGAAGTATCCGAAGATATTGGAACTCCTTCCACCATTTCATCATTCCCATTTCGTTTCCATATCCATTTTCCTTGATCATCATTAACAAAGTCCCCAAAATAAAATATAGAAATCCATGTTGTTGAATCCATATCTGTAAATAGAATAATAAAATTTTAGAATTAACACATTTATCAATCACGGTAATATAAAGTGACAGCAGTCGTTTTAAACGACTGGGGTCGTGTTAAACGACCTAGGTCGTTTAAAACGACCGCAGTCGTTTAAGACGTCTCTAATGAATCTGTAGCTAAAAATTACACGAGATTCTGCCTTTCAAAACTAAAAAATTCGTTTAAACACTTAAATAAACACAGATGACAATGAATATAGGATGAATAAATAGAAAAACACTAGATTAAAAAATAATTAAAAGTGAAAATAATATCTTACCAATATAGAATGTAGAAATATAAGGGTTTCCTCTTTCACAAGTTTCTTTATACTTTGGATAGAAGAATAAAGAAGTAGAAGATTATAGAAGAAGAAGAAGAAATTTGGAAATTTTGGAAGAAGAAATGAAACTAACGGTCATAATTTTGATTTGAAAAAATGGGTATTATGGTCATTATGTAATAAGGGCATTTGATATATTTCAACAATATTTAAAAGGATAATATGGACATTTTAACCTAAAAAGGGCCTCAAAAACTTTTCTATAGTAAATTGACCTAAAAAAGTTTTGAAGAGTTTGATTAGGCCATTTATTAAAATACCCCATTTTTAATGGGAAAAGTTAGGGGGTTCTCCGACTCCAACCTTTAAAGTATGGTTTTGAGTACCCAACTTATTTAATTTTAACTATGTAATTATAGATTCTCACATAATGAAAATAGATAGAAAGTCAAGCGATCTTTGGGCTCCATTAAAATTTTAATATATTTTTCTCTCTCTTTTCTTCAATCACACATTTTTCAATAAAATAATATTACACATAAATTAAAAAAAATTCTTTCTTTTTTAACCATACATTCTTCCAAAAATCACTTATCCCAAATACATTTTTCCTCAAAAATTGATTTTAGTGGAGCTCAAACAAGGGCTAAAATTGCACACAAATTTCAGTTGAATTGTCAAAAAATATTTAGTACATTACTTTTAAAGATTAGAGATCCATAACCAGGGGTGGAGGCAGAGGTTAAAAGTTAGGGGGGCACAATCGAACTTACAAAAAAGTTGGGAGAAATTTTACAATTAAAAATTTACATCCAAAAAAATCATATCCCATGTAATTTTGCATCCAAAAATTCACATGGGATATGACTTTTTCGGATGTAAAATTTCAAAATTTTTTGATGTCATATTCCATATAAAACTTCCTATAAAATGATGAAAATTATATTGAAAAATTTGAATCACAAAAATAACAAATGTTAATAAAATAATTGAATTTTTTTTAAGAAAATGTGAATTAGACGTCTTTTTTAAGACTAACGTTTGACGCATCTTTAACTATCTTTTATATCTGTTTGAACTATTCGCTATACCCATAATATAGTTCTCGAAATAAGTTTTGAGATGACATAAACAATTTGTAAATTTGATTAGCGTACGATCGTAGGAGGATTTTTAAAATTAGCATATTATCGAAATTCAAATTTCTTGTTAGAAATGACATAAGCAATTAGTATATTCGTTTAGCGTTCGATCATCAGATGATTTTTAAAGTTAGCAAGTAATCGATATTTTCGATATACTAATTTTGAACGGCCTACTTTGACAAGTCGTAACATTTGCTACGATTGATAGTTTCGTACGTCATTAACGACGTAGAAAACTAAACCGTGAGCACTTCGAAATGATATTTAGAATGTAATATTTCGATTTCGTTTTACATCCCAACGTCAAAAATTGAAATAAAAACATAAAATATTTAATTGTGAAAAAAAAAATTGGAAGCAATTGGGGGGGCACTTGCCCCCCTAAGCCACCCCCTAGGTCCGCCCATGTCCATAACCATACTATGTGAAAGGTTGTGTATCTTATGAGCTCCCACTTCTCAAGTAGTGTGAGAAATGACTCTGCAACCTTCAAAAGGGAGATTTTGATTTTCAACTTATTTAGTACTATGAGAATGTGTCCACACGTGATGGAAATCAACAATGTGGATGTTCAAATTGTTGGTGACTTTCAAGTAAATTAAAGCTGAATGAAAAAACAGTTATATTGTCTAATATTTCTCAAATTTTAACGTGAAACTCGTGCGCAATTTTAACTTTCAAATTGTCGGTTTTCACATTGTGGGGACCCAGTTTCACAAAGTTCAATAGGTTAAAAGTTCATTGAAGAATTGTTTTCACACAAATTGTTGGTAATCCACACTAATTTTTCATTTTTTTATGAATTAATCATTATATCCATATTTTTAGAATAAAAATGTAAAATTAAAATTACCAAATAATCATTGCAATTATCAGAAGCAAAATTAAAATTACCTTTATACAATGTTGATTAGGTATCAAATTGCTCAACAGTCCTCTCACTATACAATAACAAGGAAAAAGTCACGAGTACAGGAATTCCTACCGATACTAACGTAGCTGCAGATGATTGAATTTTTTTTTCTTCTCTTTCCATCTTCCATTCAATTCTCGCCATGTGATTGTAATAACAAAAATTTCCATTAGAAGAGAGAAGAGACAGAATCTGGTTTCCTTTAAAGCTGCTTGGGTACACAAACGAACCTTCCGCTTATGCCGACTCATACAAAATTGCAAACAACTCAACTAAGTACAAAGATAAAAATCTTATTCCAATTCATACAAACAGCTCAACTAAGTACACAAATTAAAATCTCTATCGACACTTACCAAATCCAACTTTCTGAAACATGTACCACGCACAAACGAGTTTCCGGGAGCTTACATCCCTAAGTGAGACGGTTTTTGCACGACAAATTTGCTACTTGTACACACTTAGTACACAACTCTCACATGTGTGTGGGTCCCTCATTGTGGGACCCACGCGCATGTGAGAGTTGTGTACTAAGTGTGTAAGTGTAGCATTTCTCTTTACACGGACTTAAAATACAGAAAAGACATTATTCGTCTCAACAAACACGAATATCAACACCCATACTTCTCAACTCAATGCTCCGAGGTTCGACACTTTCAGCCCCAACTGGCAACATATGGAGCCATAGGCATGACAGCCGGGTTTAATCTCCGATTATTATTTAATATTGCGTTGTTAAAGAATAAAATATTAATAATGATAAGTATATCTCAAATATGATGTTAAGATACATGTGTGTTATAGGTATACATAAGATACAAAAATGAAAATAATAGTGATAATTACGTGGATATGATACTTGTATATATAAATGTTCTGCTATCCACAGTGGAAAGTCTCAACTTGCCCACGTGGAGAGAACGTTACTTTAATTTCTACTATCACATCAGCAAGTGGACAATCTTTTGTCCACTATAGACGGGAGAACAATTTCGTACTTATATAATGATAGATTAAGATAATTTATTTAAACACTAATCTCATCCTTGGTGTATAGAGAGATTTATGTTTATTTGAGATGCTATTCTATTAGAATAAGTTGAGTAGGAAAATTTACTTATTTTGAAAGTATAGTGAAGATTACTCTAAAAATATAATTATTTGAAATAGTACACTCGCGATGATTTACTCTTCAGGTTTATGAAAATAAGAATAGCAACATTTATCAAGATGGTTTGTGATTTTATAAACTGAGACGAAAATCAAGTCCTCTAACAACACTTTCAATGCAAATTCTTTTGTATCGATCAATCGTATCTCTACCTCACTGTCATCTCCCAGCTGATTGTTGAAAAACACGTGAAGCTTAATCTCCATTTTACTCATGTGTTCGAAGGCTAGGAGAAGGTACATTTTCAATAGCTTCATTTTTCTTGTCAACTTATAACGCTATAGCCGTCGTGACAAGCACCATGAGTTTTCTCTTTGACAAACCGAATTAATTCCTTAGCTCGTTCAAGCTCATTCGATCCATCTTCTTTTAGCTTTATTTACATCTATTTTCCCCGTATTCTAAAGCCAGTCGACACTTGGAAGCTCTGCCTCCTCGAACGACAAGTGTTACACTAAGCAAGTGAAATTAAAATATGGGGCCGAAAGTAGAATTTGTAGTGTGCATACAATTACCCCATTATAAAGACCTTCCTCGAATATCTACTGACGAAAACATATACGCCCATTCTAATTTTAAAATTGCATAGACACAAAAACCAAAAAAAAAAAAAATATTTTTTTTTTAAAGTTTTTTTTAGCTTATTTTCTATCTCGAATGCAGCCAGGATCTGGTGAAACTCATGTTTTGTATGTAATCTTTTTCTCTTTAATCTTGTTACATATTCTTCAATCTCATAGAGTTGGATGGTTAAATTTCCTTCCCACTTGAATACAGCTTGCCAGAAGGGCTTGGAGATGATTTGACAATTGAAGTCCACGATTCGAAAGGAAAGTATTTTGGCCACGTAGTAGTTCAGGTGGCTAATATTGTTGAAGAATTGGTATGTTATGTAAATCTCATTTTGACCACCTGTGATTGCAAAAACTGTTGCATGGTCAGAGTGAATATATTTGTGGGTTTGATGCAGGGTGAGAGGCTTCGTTCATGGCCTATATAGCATGAACTAGTTGGGAAAATGCAACTAAATCTAAATTATTTAACAAATAAAAAAAAAATATTTCGAGGGCGCTGCCCCCGAACCCTCGTAGCCCCCCACCGCTTCAATTTTGGACCCCTCTACTTCGACAGGCTGGCTCCACTCTTAATCTCGCCCCCACTCAAAATTAATCTAGGTCCGCCCCTGCATAGACACATTTCATGTTTGCGTTGGAATTTGGATAACATGCTACCATTTTAAGTTCCTTTTATAAGCAAAAAAAATTATGATGTACTTAAAACATTCCTTATGAGATTGGTTTGACTCCTTTTAGTTTACATTTTTCGCTTATTTGTTTTAGCCTTGTAAGACTAAGGTACAATATCTTGTACACAATTTCAATGGCAAAAAAATTCGTCATGCCCTGCCACTCCGAACCCGCTCCGTGAAGAATAAAAAAAATTAATTAAATAAAAATTACAAAAAAAAGTTAATTGGAAAAAAATAAACGGGGCAAGCCCGCGCCCCGACCCAACCCGCCCTGTTTAAGGCGGGCGGGGTGGGCCTAGGGAGAGGTGCCCCGCCCCGCCCCGAACCCGTCCCGTTGCCATCTCTATTCACAGTTCTAACTACATTCAATTTAAAATAAATTATTTTCTTAAGAATATTATTTTAAAATCTTTGTCGACAAATTGCATAGCCCAATGTAGGCTCACCACGTACATGGAAGTATTTGCATACGACGATATAAATAAATAAATAACTTATTCATCAATTTAAAAATTTTACGAATCTTATAATATTCGAAATGTGAATTATTAAGTTAAATGTGGTGGATAGAAACTGAAACTAGAGACTCGTGATACCTATCGATGATAGATTGAGGGAATGACCACTAAATATTAGGAGCATGTTTGGTAACAATTAAATTCCGATTAAAATTGAAAATATGGTCGTTATTGGGTCTCACTCGTCTAATAAAAATCAACAATAACGACTAATTTTTTAATTTTTATCCGATTTTAATCCCTACCAAACAAGCTCTAGATGTTATCTTGTGTAGTTGAGCATATAAAGAAAATCATCTTTATAAGAGTACGTGCTTTTCAATTCCTTATTTTGACATTAAAGTTAGAGTTATTTCGTAGTGAATACTTATTTATTTCCACTTTTAAAGTAAATATTTTATTTATTTCCAATTTAATTATTATTTATTTCAATACTTGAAGTAAGTTTCAAGCTTTGTTAGCCAAACATGCACTTAAACATGTCCAAATATTTTTGCAAATAAAAATTAAATTCAATATAGTAAAATTGAGTTCACGATGGATGGAACTTTTAGTGATATAAGTTGACAACTCTTTATTTTCCATCTAGATAAAACAAATACACTGATTGGAAAAAATTCAATAAATCTTTGTTAAGAAACATCCACGTTTAAATCTTCAAGAAAATTTTTCAAGCAAGGTAACTATTTCGATAAGAAATAATCGTCGTCGTAGTATAAGTTGATACCTAACTTTGCACAATTAATTTATAAGTGTATTTCCAAAAGATTCTCTATTTATAGAGAACGTTTTATACATAATAGAAATCATCTTTAAATTTAGAGAATAATCTTTTATATACAAATAATGTTCTTTATTTTGGCTCTTCATTTTATTTATTTAAGAAAGATTTATTGATTTCTCCTCGTCTTTTATTTAACATATCTTTAAAAGTTATGATATAAAATGTCTTGGACCTTATTTTTAAGCATTGACTTTTTAAAATATAAAGCATTTTTTTATTTAGAAAGTCTACTGAAAATGTTTTAATAACATAAAGAAAAATTAAATATTATTTTCATTGTCGCATAACACACGTCCAGTTATGTGATAGTAAAGAAACCATTTAATTCATTTGAGGGTTTAAAAGTTATAATATAAAGTCTTTAATTCTTATCCTAACTATACTAAAAGAGGCAGTTTTCTGACGTCATCGTCCTTCAAACGACGCCGTTTATCCCAACACAAATTTAAACCGCCTCACCGACTGCTAGCTATTTTTCTATTTCCTCTGCAAAATCCATCAATTCATTCATAAAATTCACAGAATTGACACCCACATCGCCGCACTCGCCGTCTGTGCCCTCACGATTTCATCTTCCCTATTGAAACCCACTGCAATCTCTTTGTTGCTTTGACCTGCGTCGGTGAGGTAGTTCTATCATCGGTTGCTCTCTAGGCTGTGCACCGCCGCAGTCGGAAAGGTAGGAGAAGACATATTGG
>CAIGRF010386361.1:13547-24764 GCA_903798235.1 Fraxinus ornus | reverse complement strand
TTTTTTTTTTTTTTATTCAAACCACAACTTACAAATGTATAATAAGTTCAAAAGCATCAAATAAAAAAAGAAGAAAAATGGTTTGATTGAAATTTTGAATCTTACCGAGAGAAAGAGGCGACTTGGGCAAAATGAGCAGACTAACAGGCATACGTCAAATGTTTGAGAAATGAGAAATCAAGTGAGGTCTTGTGAAGCTTTGGGCATGATTTGATATCGCATTTTTGTTGAATCATGATTTTGATTGTTGAATATACATATATATATATATATGACGTGTTTAGTGGACTCGTAAGACCATGTACTAGTCATAATGAACCTAATTTATTTTATATGATTATTTCAATGTCCTGATTGTAATTTGTATTTTTAAATTGATAATTTTCTAAAAGGTGAAAACTGTAAAGTTTATAATTTAATAAAATAAAATTTTTAGTTAAAATTAAAAAAGATTCGATATATTTTTGTTCGGTTTGTGAAAATTGAACCATTTTGAAACAGTTTGATTCGGTTTGAAAAAAAAAATTGTGAGTCCATGTGGATCCGAACCAACGGTTTCAAACCAACATGTTGGTTTGATTTGTGGTTTCACAATTTTTTTTTTATTTTTTGAGAGGTGTAACTTATAAGCAAACCTTTCATAAATAAATTTTAAAACAATAAATATATATTAACAATTGGACAATTTACCTCAAACCCATGTTATTCAATTTATTATGTTTAGATGACCTACTTGCACATTGACTCAAATTTAGGGGATGACATCGACTCGACTCAAATTAGAATCCGACTGATCTCATCAGTTCAATCCCATTTCAGTCAAAATCGCATCGATATTGGATCTTAGAATTGAAAACTTAACATTATGAATCGGTTCTCGATTCTAGTTAAAGAATGAAGAAAAATTATCCATTGGGCCAGTCTAAGTTATTTTAGAAACTACAAATATAATATTATCAATTGGGCTAGTCACCTCATACCCAGTTTGTTCATTTTTTTAAATTTGTAGACGACCTACTTGCAAGAAGATGTAAGTTTAGGGTGGGCATTTTTATTTGAAACTTTTCTACTCGAAGCAGATAATGATCTCATTGGTTTGGTCAGGTTTTAGTTAAAATTGAATCGGTTCAAGGTCTTAAAATTGAGAATTCTCGATTTTAATACATAATCAAATTTTGATTCGAATCAAATATATTTTTCTTTATAATCTCTCAATTAAATCAAAATTTATATGAATTAAATTAATCAACGTGTATTCAGAATGTAAAATAAGAAAATTAACACAACAATTTACACTTTAAAATTTATTCTTGAAACCTGGGATGGCATAATAGCTCGTCGGCTCGTGGCTCAGTGGGGCTGAACCTCATTTTTGGCTCGACTAGCCCGTGAGCCTAAAAAAATAAAACTTGTCTGCCACCTCTTTTTTTTTTAAAAAAAAAAAAATTTAGTTGTAATTTTTTTATATTTTTATATTTTTTATTATTTATAATACTTATAAATTGTANCGAATAAAAAAAAAAAAAAAATCGAGCCGACTCGACTAGGTAAGGCCCAAGCTGAAAGCTCGGGTCGAACTTAAATTTTTTGTCCGAGCTTTTACTTGACTCGGCTCAAGCCAAAAAAAAAACTCGAAGTATTTTTACTCGAACCATTTCAATTTTCTTGAAAAAGAACAATTTCAATTTTCAACCACATTTTTGTTAGATTTTATTCTTATAATTACTTGAGCTGATTTCGCACCCTACTTTTGTATCGTAAGTTTAGAGGTGTAAAAATGTGAAAGTTTTCAAGTTTGTCCTGATAATCATTCAAAGATTCGAGACCCCAACTGGGATTTTTTCTATAATTATATTATATGCAATGAAGATGTTACTTATTAGCGAAAGCTTCCACAATTATTTTTAAAACATAGAATATTATCAATTGGGTTAGTCTAAATTAATTTTAAAAAACGAACAGCACACAATTCCTCGATTATCACTCTCTCAATTGGAAACCCTACATTTCCTTCCTCACCATTCATCGTCTGCTGCACCTCCAACGGTCGGAATCGTTGCTTCGATAATCATCTCAGCTTGTGGTTTGCATTTGGCTTGCTACTCTTGATCTATTTCTGCCTCAGGTGCATTTTCTTTTCTCTCAGTCAGATTCTCACTCTTTTGTGTCTAAAATTGTTTTTTCACTCTGTAAATGTACATTACTTCTTCCATGAGTGTATTTACGTGTGGTGTTGTGGAATTTGGGTGGTATTGATATTTTGTTCAAATGGAGGATTTTTATGGGGCTTCATTTTGGAACTCATGGAAGTGTTGAACTGTTTTGTATAAATGGGAGATTCTCACTATTTACATTGTCGTGTAAAAATTGTGTTGTACCCTATATATGTGATTTATTGATTGCCTCTATGTATGGGGCAGTTTCATCCAATGACCTTTCAGTGAACCATACATCAAAAATTGGTAACTGAAAGTATGAATTTTGATTATTTTTTCTCTCTATTAAATTCAATTGTTTTATGTGTGTAGTGTGTGGGGGGTTTTTTTTTTTTTTATAAAGGCTGTTATGAATAATTTTTAAGATTTATAGATTTGATTCTGTCTTGAGAAATTTCTCAATTTATGAGTCCCAATTTAATGTTTATGCATTTAATTAAGGAACGAAAATGTTTAATCTTGTTCAATGATTAGCTTAAAGGGGGCAAATTTTTGTTCTTGAATTCCTTTGTACATTTTATTCTAGCTTGTTCAATTGGTGGGCTGGAGTGATTTTTTTAGTTCTTAACGATGAAGATTGGCTAACAAACGATTCATGTAGTCTGACTACGAATTATTATGCCTTTGATGTTGTGATGGAACCATTTGTCGTGGCACTAAAATCTGTCATTTTTATTGGGTTGATTCAAGATTTATATAGGTTTGCTTTGCATTTGTGTTGTAGAAAAATGCAATGTATTTGTGGGAAATTGGGTTCAGGATCTCACTGGCAGGGGTGGACCTAGCACCTGGCCAGCTACTGCAGCCGCTCGTGCTGGGTCCTCCGGAAGTAAGAAGAACCGCCGGGAAAGGAAGCAGAAAGGCAGCCGGTGAGGGAAAAAATATTATGTGCTATTGTTGTTATTTGGAATTGGGGGAAGTTGATTTGGGCCTTGTTCACAAACAATTGGCCCAATTTACAAACAAAACCAAAATGAAAATCTAAAAACCAACCGTGATCAATCCAATTAGAAATTAGAAGTAACGTCACTAACGTGTAGAGTAGAACCTGAACCATAGATAGGAGAGGACTGGTGGAGGTGACTGGCGACTGCTGAGTGCTGGAGGGCGACGGTGTCCTAGGGCTGGGTGCTGCTGCTGCGGCCTGTAGCGGTGTTCAGGTGTTGGAGCTATCTTGGGCCAGCGACTGGTGAAGTGGTGAGGGACGGGGCCGACCATCGACGGGCAGTAAGTCGGCAGTGCACGCGTCCGAGCTCCGGCGTCTCTCTCTCTTTCGAACTCGACCTCTTTTTTTTCTTGTGAGAAATGTGACCTCTCTGTCTCTCCTCCTTTAATTTTCAGTTTCTGCTTCCTTTTTTTTATTTGGCCAGTTTCCTTTATTACTTAATTTCCTTATGTTAATTGTTAGGTAGTTGTTAAATAATAAATTGTGTTGTGATTAATTGATTATTGTGATTTTTGAAATGTGAATCTTGTGATTCTTGATTGTGATTTGTGAGTTGTGAATATTGTGATTTGTGATTTGTGAACCACTGAAGTTTATATTGGCAATTTGGTATATAATATAATTGATGTGAATTGTGATTTGTGAATATGAATATGACAATATGACAATTTGTGAATTGTGATTTGTGAAGTTTATATTGGCAATTTGACAATTTTAATTGAAAAATATATTGGGGCATTTTGTAGATTATTGATCGATTTTTTCAATCGGAACGAAAGTCCATACCTAGTTCTTCTTTGTCTAGTTGTGCATCTAGCCCCGCCACTGATTCTAGTCGAGCACAAGAGTTATCAAATAACACAAAGAAGTCCCGACCTTAATAAACGATCTCGCTTTTACGATATCTGATGGTCGATGTTGACTAGTCAACGTCCGCCCGGGCTGAGTTTACATCCTGGGTCCGCCACTACTCACTGGTCCATTTTACTCAAATGCTACTTGCTCTTCGATTGAAGATCATCAAAGTTGTATGAGAAATGGACGATCGAATACAGATCATGCTTATTGGAGGTTGAAGCCAAAAGAGTGTAATTTACCCAAATTTGATGTAAAGAGGGTTTGAATATGATGAGAGGTAAATCGGTGGCATTTATTGGTGATTCCATTATGCGTAATCACGTGCAATTTATCAGTGTCATATTTTGTTGATTTAGTTCCATTGGAAGGTGCAACAAACCTCGTTTTGGACAACCACGTAGCTCAATGAACTAAAATACAGAACTGTCCACCGAAAGGTGAAGGGATATGAATTGATGAAAACATCCGTAGCAAGTAATCTAGGAGATGTAACATAAGCGGACTTCGTCTGAATGATTTGAGTGATGATGAATGTGGAGAAGAAGGGTATTGCGATACAGTGAGGCATGTGTCTTTGGATGAGATAAAAGCTCTGTTGACTGAACAAAGGGAGGTGATTGAGATTAGGCTAAGGTGAATTGATGGAGAAAATGAACGTGGGGTTCACTGGTATCGAAAAAGAAATGGGGGATCATGTGTGCAGGATGAAGGACTATGTGACTGATCAAATAAGTATGATGAAACTAGGTTTGGTGATGTAGCTACAGAAATTAAGGGACACAAGGTGAATGATGAGTACAATGGATTTGGTTGTGATTTGGGCGATGGAGATATGCGTGTACGTGATGATTATGATGAAATGTCCTCGCCTAACACTGTGGCTAACGGACAACACGTCAAAACATTCGAAATAGATTATTGCAACATCGATGACTTGTCCAAAAAATCATCAGATGTGGTTGCCACCATTGCAGAACCTCATACAGTCAATACTCCATCGCCATCTTGACCTCGATCCCTCAGAGTCAAGATCCCTAGTGCTAACACGCGGACTCCTTTCACAAGATTTGGTCGTAGAAAGGGTAAGAGGGATGCATAGCACCGTGTGTTTTGAAAAACCTTTTGCAACGTTATTTCGTAAACTATCTTTAGGAAAATATTTTGGGTGATAGTATAGTTTTTAGTATGAATGTAAAAGTGAAATGGAGACAACAATATTTTGTTACAGTAATTACATATTGTTCGGGTCTTATTTTGTGTACAATTTAAAAATTATCATTCTTAACAGTTGAAATATCAGTTGTCGAGAATAACATGTATTTAATGTCGAGAATAACATTTCAAATGTCGAGAAATGTTGGAAATGTGTAGAACTGAAGGAAACGAAATGAGATCTCATTCTAGATACATGAGCTGTCAAGTGTTATTATAAATATGGTCCAAATGTTGATAACAACTTTTGAAATGACGAGATCAACCTGAAATGTCAAGGACTAAGTCGAACCAATTAGACTAGAAGTTTCTCAATAAGATTTCAATCAAATGTATGTTATAAATCCATCATCAACAAAAAGTTCTCAAGATGAGTGTAGTAAGGTATTGTGTTGACTTTAACCAAAACATATTGGTAATAAATACAAATTTACTATTCACATGACAAGCATAATGTCTATGATGTCAAACAAATGTCAAACAATTGTAATGGCATAGAGTAGGGGCTGGTATGTAGTCTTGTAATGTAATTACACAATGTTTTACTCATCTATATAAGCATACAAATGACTTCAAAAACAATGTTCAAACACAATTTCTCACAAGAAGTTTCTACCAGTGAAATCTTCTTCATCCAACCATGTCTTCTTCAAGCAAAGAAACTCCTCATGTTCATGTTGCTATGAATCTCTCCCCGACCGGGTCTTCAGGGGACAATCCTATCATTATCGACTCGTACGACAATGAAGAAATGCATGCCATTGTTCTCTACCGTCCGCAACCTAAAAACTGTCACTGTCGAGTGAGTTTTCATCCAATCCCATTTCGTAATTTGGAAAACGAAGGTGAGCCAAGCGACCCCAGAGTTGGTGATCGTCTTGCCCATAGTGATATCATCCCGGTCGAAATACCACCGGACGAACACCATCTTTTGTTTGGCATTTAATATGTCGACGAGTTGGTTGACCATGTTGGACCAGGTCCGGATGTCATCACCATAAGCTCCGACAACGATGTCGTCATTTTTGTGACCACTTCAAATAAGAAACTCATTGTTATTGTCATGGTTTATATTGACGAAGTGGTGAAGTTAATGTAGTTTGATAGTGTACGAATTTGGAAAACACGATTCTAACATAAATGCCAAACCTTATCTGTTGTAAATGAAACTTTCCCCAAATCCAACCCGTAAGGTGTGAATCCATTTCCCCTAAATCTACCTCAAGAACCCTAAACCCCCAAAACTATCTAATCGATGAGAAACAGAAGGAAATTCCCAAACCCGACCGGAAGGATACAGTAATGAAGATGTTGGTGGATCGCAACCGTGATTTGAACTAAATTAAAGGTAAATTTTCATCATCTGCCTTGTGATTATAAACATACATTACGTAATCCCTAAACCCAGAAAATATAATTATCGATCTCCATCCCGCCATCGTAACCAGTAGAAGAGCCCAACCAGAAGCAGCATAAATTTTTTTAATGTTTCTAACTCCAAAGGTATATATGATTTTATGTTTTTATGTCTTTGTACGTGTTTATATTGTAAAGTTTGAATCTTTGTCAAAATTCTCAGATTGGTGTAAGTATTTTATCTTAGAGTTGAGATTTTATCTTCAATTAACTGATTTTTTAAATATTTTTGGCGTGTTTAGTTTTTTCTTTTGAAATCTGTTGGTTTTGGGTTGGTTTTCTCTTGTTGAATATGGTGTTGATTTGAGGGTTTATTTATTTTAATTTTTCGTATATTATAAGTTATTTGTGCTGAATGGCTGGGTCAGTCAAGTGCGACATCGGAAGTTCAAGAGTTGTCGGGTTTGTTGAAGTATGTTGCTAAAATAACCGAAAAAAATGATGTGGATATCTCTATCAAATTCACTTTTCGCAAGGGAAAAGAGATAAGGATAACGGGAAACAAAATGGAGGAGCTCTGGGAAACTCAACCATTTATGTTATTCTCAAGTTTGTGTAATTCACTAGTTGTATGTTAATCCCATTGATTTGAAATTTATGTTTGTAATTTCAATGTTTTTATGTAACAAACTTCGTAATGGAGGTTCATATTAATCTATCATTGCATAGTTGTTCCAGTTGAGCTTCAAAAAATAGATGTCATTCTAGTTGAACATATTAGTTCATAAGAAGGTAGACACCAATTTACATGGTTTAATGAGACTTTGTATATAAAGATGCAAAGCTCAATAAAACAAAGTTGTGAAAAACGATTTCCAGATGCTACTATCAGGGTAATGAACAAGGACAAACGCTGACCATTAAAGAGATTTCTCTTGAATCTTAATAATTAGATAAAAGATGAAGATCTTCACAGGCTTCTTTTGTCTAGCTGAAAAACATATTGATCAAACAAGAACCAATCAAGCCGTCAATCAAATATTTAGAACAAACAATTAAACAACAATTATACAAGCGAACTGTGTTTTGATAATGACACAAAATTATTGTCATTGACTAATTCGTCTCCTAGTCTTGCGAACAGGCTGGTTGAACCATGTCTTCACATAGTTATGCCAATGCTTTTTGAAGTGCCCATTAGTAATGGCATTGTTGTGCTTGAACATGATCTACCTATTGTAACCCAGATAAGAGTAATAATTGGACTACTAAAAAAGCTATTCTGCTATAATAGACTCACCACAACCATAATCCATCAAAGAAATTTTAAAGCGCGAGGCAAAAAAAAACTGATATATGTATCTACATTAATGCAAGATGAAATAATATAGATTTTGTTTTCTGCACTCAGAAAGCTGCAATGAAATCTGAAAAAAAAAAAAAAAAACTGGCCATTAATTTCAATTTCATGATTAAAGTATATATGTTCAGGATAACCCATAAAAATAATGTGTTTGATACCCTAACACAGTCAAAATTACAACCATATATGCTACACATACATAGACAAAATTACAACCATTTGCATAATTAAACTTTTATATAATGCAACCCTGAGGAAATATAAAAACATAATCAACCATCAATATAATGCAACCCTCAGTTCAAAAAGAAAGAGAAAATTAACACTAGAATAATTTCAAGTAAGCTAATGTCAAAATATATACCCAACCTGTCATTTAGAACAATATGTTTACAATTTACATGCATAAATCTTTTACATTGGACAAAATAATATCAGTGTTGTGTGGCTTTTTTCACATGTGCTCGCTTCGACATCTTGGTCGGCACAGACCTGATTCACTTCACTAAAAGTTTATCAACAGCTAGTTGGTTGCAACAAGAAACAACAAACTAGAAGGTAAAAAGGACAGCAACTCCCATTTTTTAGCATCCATAAAAAAACAGCAACATTAACTTCAAACATGTATTCCTGTTGTTGTACTCTTCTCCGCACGTCTTCGTTTTCCTGCCCTCGAAGCTATTACACAAGCAGATTCCGCATCTCCCATCTCATTCAAGTCATCCACAACATCGTCAAAGTTCACATCATCGGTTGGAACATCAGGAAGAACCGATTGCATGCACGTTGTTATTGTTGGACTAGATTTCAGACTACTGGATCGCGCTTCACGAGACACCATCAGGGTTAGAATGAAATGGAAAGGTTGTTCGTTCTCGAGGTTATGGTCCTTCGATGCTCGCTGTCCCCTGTCTGACAATAGTTTACCCTGCATAATGCGTACATCACATTTTCATCTTATTGACATTATCTAAAAAATATGACAATGAACATTTGCAAAAATCAATCAAACATTTACTAACTCGTTCGTCGACCGCTCTATCGCAATGTGTGCCAATTGCTTCTAATATTCCTTCAAACCAATCCTATTGACAAAATAAAGTTATAGTACATAAATCGATTTATAACGTCAACGAAAGCAAGATCGTACTTACAGAATCTGGTGCATCCAACTAGAGTGGTATCGCTTGTTGTGACCATGTTGTCCGCATAATATGCATATCATCTTCAATCTTTCCTTTCCCCGAATATAGGTCTTCTTTTGTGAATGCACTATCACATCTTCATCTGCTCCTTTTCTACGATTTATCCGTCTCCTGTCCTTTCGCGATACATTCTACAATGGTGGAGTGATATCGACCATATCCAATTGTGGCCATAACCGTATACCGTTAATTTGATGTATGATACTATTGTAGCACCTCATATACGGTTCTATAGTGTAGCAGTTGTGAACGAAGTCTTCCAGATCATTTCTGCATTCCTTAATTATTGCAAATGCATGCATACAAGGTATGCTTGTAAGTTCTCGTTCTCTACATGCACAAGTTCTGTCCTCCAAGTTAATAACATATGTCCCGAAGCTGCATTCAACTTGCCATTTCGGACCACCAGAAAAGTTCAATGAGCATTCACGCGATTTCTCAGCAATCTTGTACAATTTCTTACTGATCTTCGGACACAAACGTCCTGTACACCTCATCATCGTGTTTCGATGTTTTCGAATCATGTTCATGAAAGGTTAATTGTAGTGAAGTTAACATCGATAGAATCATCTTTTCCCTATTAGACCACAATGTCTTGTTAAACACTTCGCATAGAATGTTAAGTAGAATGTCACTCTTCAATTGAACTGAGAAATGTGATCTACTCTATTCTTGTGGGTTCTTCTCTATAAGCCATTTGTATGCCTCATCACTAAGTTACAAATTTGTTGCATCCAATGTTGATAGTTAGCAACAATGGTTGATTTAACAGCCCGCCATAAATAATTCTTCAGAATTTTGCTTTTAAACCCAGCATTAAAGAAGTTCGTGTACATATGACGTACGCAAAACCTATGCTCGGCTATAGGGAACAACTCATTTATCACATTCTGTAACCCCTTCTGTCTGTCGATCATTAGAGTCCATCCTCTTCTATCTCCAATCCTAATATCCTCTGAGAGATAGGTCAAGAACCATCGTCAAGTTGATGTGTTTTCTTTCTGAACAATTGCATAGGCAAAGGAATAGATGCAGCCATTAGCATCAATCCCAATTACAATTAACATTATGCCTCTGAAACAACCCCTTAAGTGACAACCGTCAACAACTACTACCTTTCTACAACTATCTCTAAAACATATCTTACAACAATTGAAGCAGATGTAGATCCCTTGAAGTATCTGATCCTGTAATGTAATAATGATTGTAGAGCCAACATTTGTACGGAGTACCTCGACTGCATAAGACCTCAATCGTCTAAACTGCTCTTGTGAATTCCCTACTAAAAGTTCTTTTGCATATCTCTGCATCTTCCATGTTACATGTCTACTAATACATGTACGCAGATCCTTCTTCACTGTTGCCAAAATTAATTCAATCTTCCAATCCGGGTCCGCCTTGAATTGCTCAATATATCGACGTGTCAAGAATATGTAATTATAGTGTCTATTAAATTGATTTCGATTATAGGTATGCTCCGAAGTGTAAGATTTTACTTGCAACCTCTCTGATGCATCAAATTTAGAAGCCCATATTCGTCATTTGCAACCCAATTTACAAATTCCTTGCACTCTTCTTTCCTCGTTTGCCTTAAATTTTACGTTGTACCCATTCAATGCACCATACGTTCTCACAGCCTCTCGAAACTCGACTGGAGAACTGAATATTTATCCTACCTCAAACTGAGGATTTGTCATGTCCTAATCAAAAGTAAATTGAGGAAAGTGATAATTGTCATCCTCATCTGATGAACCTTGGGAGAGTACATCCTCTGACGACGCTAGTTCTAATTCATCAAACTCATTCTCGTTGCATTCTTCTCGTTTTTCCTATACTTCATTGTCATGGCCGCTTGATCCAATTTCAATCGCATTAGTTACGTTTCTATCATATTTGATGTCATCGTTGTCGGACTCAAAGTCGTGGTCCGATTCTAAGAAGTCCGGATCTTCCTCACAATCTGTCATACAATTCAACCACATTAGAATCATGTAATTTATTTCTTTCACATCAGAAATAACAATGGAAGAAAATAAAGACAAAGACAACGGTTTAAAAAAA
>CAIGRF010386361.1:0-10475 GCA_903798235.1 Fraxinus ornus | reverse complement strand
AACCACACATTCTTCAATAAAAAAATATTTTACATCACATCAATACTTTTTTCTTCTTTTTCAACCACACATTTCCCATCATGTCACTATTCAAAATCAATTTTTCCTCCAAAAAATCTAAACCAAACAAGCTAGATGTAAATGAAAAAGGCGTTACTTTTAATGGAGTGGATGGGAGTTTATATCAAAGTGAAAAGACTAATTTCTTTTGATAGAGTACGTTATGTCACATCATTTGAATTTGAGGAAAACATTGTATGGTGAATGAGACTTTCAAACTTTAGGTCCGTGCAATATGAGCTTGCAGGGTCGGAGTCACAGGGGAACAATTTTTCACTGGGCTAATACGTAGAAGAAAAAATTCATAATTTTTTTTTAGATATGAAATAATTAACGGGCTTCGGCTGCCCCCGTCTACGCCCCCACGAGCAATTGCATGTTTAATAAGGATAATTCTTGGTGTACAAAATGGGGTACAAAATGGTGTCCCTCCAATAGGGGGCCGCCACTTGACCATTTTGGACACCATTTTGTACCTGTAGCATTACCCATTTAATAATACACTTTTTATTGTTCTAAATTATACTCGGCACAATGTCCTACTCAAGTGTCAAACATGCTAATGTTATGTAGTTATTTCTCTATTCGAGCTTTCGAATCCTTTTATGTGGGATATTAAATTTGGTCAACTCGATGACTTCAACTTTGTTCTCTTTTACCATCTCGACTTGTTTGTTAGTTTTTGAAGTACCATTCGATTTTCGTGTGCAACAAACTTAATCTAGATATTTTCTAAATCGAGACTTATTTAAATTTAAGTGAAACTCTAATATTTGGTACATATTCACTAAAAAAAATAAAAAAGAAAAAAATATTAAAGATTAAATCAAAATCAGGCATGTTAACTATATATCCAATAGAAAACAGAGAGACAAATCTATACAACAAGAAGAAAACCTACACTCCCTCTCCCTCACCCTCTCACAGTCTCTTCTCCAGGTCATTATTCCGGCATCTTCTCCGACGGCTCTCTGGTGAATTCGTAAAACCAGAAAAACATTGCAAATGTTTAGAGATTAATGAAGAGCCATTGAATATGTCAATCTCGTACTCGGATTGCTTCTCAGACCTCCTCTGCGGCGAGGACTCCAATATTATCTTAGGAGAAGTTTCGTTAGAATGCTCATCGGACCTGGATTCTCAGTCGCCGGACGTAGAAGAATCGATTACCGGACTTATTGAAGACGAGCGAGATTTCGTCGAAGACTTTCATTCAACTACTCAATACCTCGATGCATCTACTAGAGCAGAATGTGTTGCATGGATTATCAAGGTATTTCAGTTATTTTTCTACCTTGAACAGGTCGGTCATTACGTTTTAACGATTCGATAATGAAAATAATATCACCGACAACGATTTTTAACACATAGAAACGTCGAAGTTCCTCCATCGGTAATCGCTGTGGCGCATTTTAGCACGGCTAGCTGTACTGGTATGCGCCGGGGGCTGAATCAACGCTTCTCTCATGGTCAGAGAGAGTCGGGTCGTGTAACGGTTTCTTCGGCGCACTTTGTGCAGGAGTGAGAGAGTACTAAAATTTTGTTTTGCGTGTGCAGGTGCAAAACTACTATGGCTTCCAGCCGTTAACGGCGTATCTATCCGTCAATTACTTTGATCGTTTCCTCCACTCTCATCGTTTGCCGGTAAAACTTCCGTTACCATCAAATACTTTCTTTTTCATTTTTATTCTTAATCTAAATAAATTATATTAATTATATTGACTTTTCAAAGACCATTGAAAGTGACTTCACTATAAAAATATAGCTTACTTGTATCCTAGCAAGTACAGTGAAAGTGTAAACCTGTCTATATTAATTTAATCTAGCAAGATTAATTAATTAATTATTTTATTACGCGCTTGTTTTGTTACAAAGGACAAACTTAATTATATATGCTTTTGTTTTTTAATTTTTGGGTAGGTACCTGTTATTGTCTAGCCATTTAAATGGACATTATATAATGTTAATGTGTTGGTACTATGGAGCAAAAAGTCACACAAATAGTGCACATGTAATAAAGGGTGTTCCCATGTACAAAATATGCAAGAGGCTTTAGCCTCTTGTTCATTATCTAGCTTTACTTATATTAATCTGAAATATGGTTATGGAAAACTAAATAATTGAGCTGATTTATTGCAGAAATTAAATACATTTACAATTTCATAATGCTATATAGTTCTATAGATAATTATTTATCGTGTGACGATAAGATTTCCGCTTGATTTTAAGCTTGCTTTTGTAATATGTTAAAGACTGCCCATTTGTCTCCTTTTGATCTCTAACGACTTTGGAATGCGAAATCCAGTTGGTTTATTTATATAATCATTAGTAATGCAATTTATTATACTGTTTAGTTTGATCTAATACTGCGTGTCAAATATGCACTATAATTGCAGAAAATGAATGGATGGCCATTGCAACTGTTGTCCGTTGCATGCTTGTCATTAGCTGCTAAAATGGAGGAACTTCTGGTTCCTCCTCTATTAGATCTTCAGGTAATTTTCTCGTGCAATATAGATTTCAGGAAAAGCTTAATTATTTGAAGTCACCGTCATAAAGCAAATTTTTCATTCTTAGGTTGAAGATGCAAAAATTTTTTTTGAACCAAGAACTATCCAAAGAATGGAGCTACTTGTGTTGCATGCATTAGATTGGAGGCTAAGAACCATATCTCCATTTAACTATCTCAATTTCTTCGCAAACAAGATCGACCCCGCTGGAAGTTATACTATGTTCCTTACATCAAGAGCCAATGAGATTATTCTGTCAAATATTCAAGGTATCTTGAAGTACACTTTTTTTCAGACAGACCTATATTGTATATATGTAATAATAAAGGTAGAGATTAATGAAGATTTTGACATAAATTTCTTCTTGTTTATGTAAATAGAGGCCAGCTTCCTTGGTTACAGACCATCATGCATTGCTGCTGCAACGATACTTTGTGCAGCAAACGATCTTCCAAATTTCTCTTCTATAACTGCTCAACATGCTGAGTCATGGTGTGGTGGACTTCACAGGGTAAGAAATTAATACAATACCATTCTATGTTGTGCATATGTTTAACAAAGTGCATTAACCAACCATTTTTTTTTTTTTTTTTTTTTGGGTGGCAGGACAAGATCAATGGTTGCTATCGATTGATGAGGCAGATTGTTGTCAATAATAGGCCAAGGAAACAACCAACCGTGTTACCCCATCTCCGGGTCATGACTAGGGCAAGTGTGTCAAGTGACTCATCCTCCTCATCTTCAATTTCTTATAAAAGGAGAAAATTAAATAATGGCTCGTGGATGGACGATGACAAAGTAATCTCTGATTAAACGAAAACGGCGGTCCAAGTTTGGGTAAAAATAAAATCCTCAATATTTTTTTTGGAGGGTTGTGAGGTAAAATTGACACGAGTTATAGAGTTTGGACACTTTGGGAGATTTTTTATTAACTTTTTTTAAGTGGGCATAGCCATTCATTGATGAAGGCTATGCAGATTCCCAAGGGAAGGGATTTGGTACATATCATTTTGGTGCAAGAAGAGATTGTTTAATACTAGTGGAGTGATGGAGTACACTAATGAAGGTGGGAGTGATTGAATTCAAAGGCAGCATTGATTATTGAATGAAATGAAGAGATTGTGGGACCATAGGGATTTGATCAATCGATGGAGTTGAGAAAATAAAATTAAGATATATTCATGGGATCATACAAGTCAAGTTCGTCATCTTGGTTGCCATCATTGCTTCATCTGCTAATGAACAGAGAAAGTAAAAAGAAAAGGGAGAACAAGATTGGCTCCATCCTCCATGTAAATAGGCTTTTTTTTGAGTCTACGAGTGGCAGTGTGTACGCGCTTACAGTGTATTAGACACGTGTGCATGCATGTTTGAATTTTTTTTATTTTGGCGAGAAAAAAGCTCTTTCTTTCAACTTTTGAGTGTTATACGTGAGTGCAATGGATGCAGGCTGTATTATTTTTTTCATTTTTTTTTCCAAAGAGAGGTAAAGAAGGTTTCTTTCTTTTCTTTTCCTAATGGCTAAAGTTAGCCTAACCACGATACAAAGGTCTTTGGGGCCTTTTTCTTTTTTTTTTTTCTGCTTTACGAGTGTTGTAACTAAATTATTGAAATCAAACATAATTTTATTTATCTTTTTCCTCTTTTCATTGCTCCCCTTCCCCCACGTGAATGACAATGAAGAATTTGTAGTTTTGCCAATCGTTTTATTAATACTTTCAAAAACAAGTTGGAGTTTTGTGAAACAGGCAGGGGCTGATGGGTTTTGTGCAGATGAAGCGACTAGGAATTGGTCCCTCAAGCAATTAAAGACATCATCAAATCAATGAAGACCCATGTCTGCATCTCTCACTGGTTCTTGATTTTAGACAAGTGTCTCTATTGACCTCTATCTAACCTTCCATTGTAGTGTTTGATGATGAATTATGGGACTTGGGCAGGGGCGGAGCCAGCCTGTTAAATTAGGGAGGTTCTAAAATTGAAGGCGTGGGGGCTCACGGGGGTTCGGGTGCAGCGCCCTCAAATTCTTTTTTTTTTTTTAACATTATTTGTTAAAATGAGGAAATTGCTCACAATGTGATAGAAAAACTAGTCCCTGAAGGAACTTCTGGTGTAAAATATTGTTGACCCAAGTCTTTATTAGCTAACTATATGATGACTTCTGACTTGTCTCTTTTCATGGTAGTAGTTTTAGGATCCATAAATAAATATTTTTTCTCTATAGTTTCTTAAATTAAAAAATATTGGTTGAAATTTTTAATTTCAAATGTCATCATTCTCATCCAATGTTACAGTCCATTTTCAAAACCATATTTGAAAACATATCTGATAATTACTTTTAACACTAACATCAATACAAAATGGTAAATAGAAAAAAAAAATTAAAAATTAAAATTTTTTTTTGTCAAAAAATTGGGGGGGTCCGGGTCCCCCCAGGACCCCCCTGTCTCCGCCCCTAGACTTGGGACTATGTCCATGCATGAGAGTCACCTTCCTACAACTGCCCCAGCTTATCGTTGTAGTAACATTTGAGCAATTATGAGTATGTTTGGTAAATAGTATTGAAGGGCATTGCACAATACAAGACGTAAGATTTTAGCATCTTCTATAATGAGATCAAATATGTCCAATGCAGATTTTGCCACTTATACAACAAAATTGTGCATAAACGGTTATCGAAAATTTTATGGAGGAAAAAGATTGGATGGAAAAAGGGGGACATGTGGTCTCACCCCATGTGAGGGTGTGAACACCCCTATGTACCAAATTTTATGTACACCAAGAATTATTCGAAAAAATGTGATTTTATTTTAAACTGACAAATGATAAAGTGTAATGTGTCATTATGTAATCTCTTACTTAAATCTTAATGTACATATAGCAAGACCCGTCTAATACAATAAAAAGCTATGTTTGCATTGATTTGTATTTGAAAACTTATGTTTAATGGAAAATTGAGAAGTTCTATTGGTGATTCGTGAAGCAATCCCCTAAAACTATGGTTCAGCAATCGAGATCTAATCTGCGTGTAAGTTGACCAGGTCATTTAAGATACCTCATTTCTTTTAGGGCATTTTTGTTAAGACTAATTGGATGGGGGACACTCCGTAAAATGATTAAAATAGACATTTAAGATTTTTTTGACGTCATACGGGAGAAGTTATAATGAGATTATAATATAGAGCTTTGTCATATATGCCGTTCAAATGAACCACCATTTTGTAGGGTCATGTTAAAGAATAAATTCAACATCAAATAATAAAGAAAATATTAACAAAATATAATGGTTTGTATTACTTTCTCTTAACAAAGTTGACATTTTAAGATAGAATTCCAAATCTTAATATTCCACACTACACGACCTAACTTTGACCGACTATATTTAGGATGTAATATGAAACACAACTTAACTATATAAAAAATAAGAAACATGTCAATACATGAAAACAATTGAAGCTTTTTAATTTTCCACTCTAGCCTATAAATAGAAAACGCAAAGCAAATAAAGTTATTACGATATCCCCACACGAGGTTTTCTTGATTTCGATATAACGTAAAAATTGCAATTGAAAGTTTAGTGTAGTTTATTAAAGGTAATCACGAGTGACTTTTCAACCGGTACTTACATTTTACATGCTACTTAAATTCATCCTTAGAAAGTACCAATTACTAAGTACAAAAATTCGATATCAATACAAAATCATTTTTAAATTGCTTAGAGTATGTTCTCTTTATCATTTTCAAGCCGTTTTCTGTTTTCAATTTTTCCAAACAGTGAAAACACATTATCTTTCCTATTTTTGAAAACGCGTTTTTAAAAACAAGTTAAAAATTTACAAAGAAAACCAAAAATGACAAATTTGTCGTTTTGGGCGTTTTCAGTTATAATCATACCAAAATTTTCAAAATGCATTTGGGGTGTTTTCAAAACGTCGAAAAGAACACATTTTTAACAATCTCAAAATGGACACTCAAAACACAAAATCCAAAATGAACTCAAAACTCAAAATTGAAACATAAAAAGAACAGTCCCTTATTGTATAAAATTATAATCCCATTATAATTTAACCTTTAATTTTAATTTTACATTTTGTATAACCTATAAATATTATTACCCACTTATCAACTATTTATGTCTATTAATTTATAATTTCAGCTACTTACAATTTCGTCATATTAATTTTCCATCAAACAGCTGTTCTAATGGACCCCACTAAAGAATTGTAACGATGTAGGAACGACTTTTTGCTGTTTCAAATTATTATACATTACCTCCTTGGAATGGCATCTAAAAATCAGCTTTTCAACCATGAGAAAACATATAATCCATCTTTTGATTTTACACATTTATACGCATATGTTTGATTTTACACATTTATACGCATTTGTACGCGCGCGCGTGCACACACGTTTTCTCTAAACGTCGTTTTTGAAATTTAACCAGATATGTGGAGTAAGAATCACACGTGTAGTCCAACTAACTGTGACAAAGAATAATGAATCGAACATAATAAGACGTTTCTCTATTGCAACTAATGTCCAATCAAAAAAATTCCTTTTTCGAGGGATGAAAAGAATTCATGAAATCTAATATTTATGTTATTCAAGTAAAATATGATTAGCTCAAAACAAAAGAATATTCAAGAAATCAAGTCCAAATCAGCTTCTCATGACCATTTTGAGTGATGAATCTAGTCACATTTAGGTAATCGGCGTTGATAAAGACAAATTCTTGTTCAAATTGTATCAATTATTGAGTTTTTTCTACTATGTTCTTCACACAATCCAAATGTGGGAACAGTGAACATATTTAAATATTGTGCATTCTAATGTATACATATTTAAGGGTCCTTGTTGATTATGTAAAATGGGTATTGTGTTATCAACTATAATACTAGATAAATAGGAGCTATTCATTGAAATTGGACAACATGTTAAAGATTTGACAAGATTATTAAGATATGATTCGCGAACCTTCTATCTTCACGCGATATTGATCCGTCCAAATTTCGCTCATTTTGAAAATTCTCTATCGCTACCTCCCGTAATAATCCGGATGCTGTCTTAGTTCCAATATGGCGACGTAATACTTTTAAAATTTTATGTGATTTCTTTCATAACATGTTTTCATGTAGTAAATTAGACCATGTTTGGTACACATTAAAATTTTCATTTTCATTCTTTTACTCATTTTCAACCACACATTCTCCATCAATCTACTATTCCAGAATACATTCTTCAAAAATAATGTGGCTGAAACACACCCTTAAATAAGATCATTTTCTTTGGAACTAATAGAATAAAAACTATAAAAACAAAAAAAAATTGTCGTTTCGTTTCATTGTTTCCGTCACATTATCCTTATAGTTAATTAATTAATTACTGACGTCATCATTCAAAATTAAAAGATTATCCCCCTCACTGGAGATTTGGAGTATTGATTAAACAAAATTATAGGTAACCAATTAAAACAGAAGCCACCCTATAATTAGATCAAAACTATAAGATTAATTAAATAATAAAACACAAGAGTCAATCAATAGGACAATAAGTGGAGGCAATAACAATGGAAAACAACACCAAATGACATTCTAGGAAATGACAAATATGACCATTATAATTTCTATATAGTAAAATAATTTATTTAATCATAGGCAATAATTTCTAACATGTACTAGATTTTTTTAAATAAATGTGAACCCTTGAAAAATTTGTAACAAGGTGATTTTATACTAAAAAATAAAAATAAAAAATAAAAAAGAGTCAATATGGCATTGAAGCTCATATTAAATGTATAATTAATAAAATTGAATAATATTTTGGAATTTTGTCAGCAATAGGTTCCCACTGAGATGCCCTTTTTATTAGTGCCACATGAAAAAATTTGATAGGTAGGAGGTTGTTGATGAATTAATGGACTACTTATAATTCAATCATAATACCTACATATATTGGGAAAGTGACTAATAATAAAGATGATAAATATTTCAGTGTAAATGTGTCATATGAGTACTTATTTCAAAGTTTTGATTTTTTATGATGATTTTTGTTTGGATATTGGGATTAGATGCAGATCAACAATGACACGTAGTTAAGTTAATGAGTACAAGGTGAGAAAAAAAATCCCTCAAATGTCAAATGATTACTTGATCGTCACAAAAAGAAAATAATCAAAATCACGTCCATTTTGTATTTCAATTGCAATTGCCGCTACAAAAACCTTTCCGTCATGACACGAAATAGTAAAAATTAAAGCAAAAACTAAAGAAACGCCACTCCCTCACCCCTCATCAACACACACACCAAAAAAGGAAAAGAGAAGAAACAATGTTATTCATAAAGTGACAAAAGAGGAAAGAATTTTAGGGCTTATATATGATTTTTATATATATTAAACCTTGATCTCATCAAAAAATTCTCTTTATTGGGAATCCTAAGTACTGCCCTCTAAAAGCCAAAATTACTTTTGTTCTCCCGGTGTGAAATTTAGTGGCTGGAGGGGTATAGAGGAGCGTTCTTCTGTCACTGTTTGTTTACTTTTTTTACAAGATTTATCAACTTTTTTTTTGGCCATGACAAAGATAGAGGCCCCTTGATATGAGCTTTTGAGCCTTATTATAATTATTCTTTGATATTGAAAACCATGCTCGTGGGGTTCCTGGAAAAATTCTAAAGTTGGCATGATTTGAATCTTTGTGGATGTAGCTGAGATTTTATGCTGAATGCTAGATGGCATCACTTTTGCAGCAGCATTTACGTTTGTGCTTATTACTTAAGTCAAGTTTCCTTTTAAGTTACTTATTTTATCAAACATATTCTCAAAGTTACTTTTTTTACCTAATAAAAGTTGCTCAATTCTATGTTGTCAATCCTTTGTTTTTCACTCCACTTGATTCATTAGTATGGTTATTTTATGAAGTTCAGGGAAAATGAAGAAAACGGAGAAAAAGAAATCGCTTCGATTATATGTATTTTGTGAAAATATGCTTACATAAATTATTGTATATTTAGACTTTAGAATTCATTGTATTCATTATTTGGAAATCAATGTTGAGAAATAAAAGTCGGGTTTGTTAAATCGACTTCTCTTGATTTAGATGTGCTCACACACACACACACACGTTTTCATAAAATTTTGGGTGTACCGGATAACAACATAACAAACGAACATCTTATTCACTCATTTTATAAATTCTATACAAGTCAACCATATATAACATGTCATTCATCTAGTAAATTTTGTATATTGTAAGAATGTATTCAATTTGATGTCAAAAAACAAGTGGGATATTTATATAGCTGGTGAGAGGAGCCCAAATTTTCTCTTTCCAACTCACATTTTCCTCTTTGGATGCTATACATCAAAGGAAATGTTATTGGAATGTTATTCTTTATTGCTTTCTAATAGTGCCTGAAACAGGGTGGAGACAAAAAAGTCATACATATAATCATCAATATCTATGACTATACACTCCTTGCTCATGAGATCCATTGATTTTGCTCTATTATTTCCATGTCTTGATCAGGAAAAAGAAAATCTGATTCTCAAGATTTTGGGCTGATTTGTAGCCAAAATTATGCAGTTAGTATATTTTTATCTGCATATTGTAGAATACATAGTTAAGAAAATAAAAAGTATTGGATGTACAAAAGTGTATATGTAGTATACAAAAAGATTTTAACTTAATTTACATGAATATATATAACACTATACTACACACTTGGATCAGTGTGGGCTCTAACTATGGGCATGTCTGGCAACGATTCTCACCAGATTCTAATTGAAATGTGGACCGTTGGGAACCATCCAGATGTAATCTTTTGATTCAAAATTTGGTTAAATTACCATAAATATCCTTCTTTCAAAATTAGTGTATAAAAGTCAAAACGATGAAAGTGTATATC
>CAIGRF010386355.1:0-18484 GCA_903798235.1 Fraxinus ornus | reverse complement strand
GAATGCTACTCTGTCGAGGTTAGGAGATATGAGTAATTCCGCTTTGCCACCAAAGTCTGCAGTTCCATTGTATTCAACAGCTATAGAGAGACCCATTGGAAATAGGTATGAGGATGTTGATCTGTATGTGCATGCTTTTGGAGTTGTTGAAGGTGACGAGTCTTGCCTGGGGTCTTCAGTTAAAGCATTTACTGGAGATTCTGCTACATGGTGTGCTTTGACCCTGTTTGGTAAATTTTGAATTTGTTGTGAATTTTGGGAACCCGGGGATTGGGTTCATTTGTGTGTTGGATATAGTGGAAGATAAAGAATATTTTCGAGTATTGGAGAGATTTGTTTCAAGTTGAAGAGTTCAATGTGTTTCGCTACAGTCGGACTTGTTTTTCAGGTGGAGAAATTTTGGAACTTTGTTTGATGAACCGAAATTTGTGTCAAGGAGGAGATTGTTGGGTTTTGTGACCCAAATCTGATCCAAATTGGGTATAGGGCTTCGCGCTTCGGAGTATTGGGCTTGAAGATGTCAAAATAGGGTCCAAGAAGGAAAAAAGACGGATTGAATACGCTGTACGAACGCTCGACTCTCGCTCGAGTGAGAGGAGCAAAATTACAACAGCAGTCTATCGCCCACTTGTCACTGAGTCTTCACTCGAGCAACAGGTTGTCGTCCGCTTATTGCTCGATCTTCGCCCAAGCGAAGGGCCACAGAGTTTTTCCCTTATTTTTCGGTATCACATGATTTTTGACCTAATTTCCATAATTTAGATTTATTCTAGGGTTTGGACATATCTCCTATAAATAGTAGAATCTGCATTCAATTTAGAAGTCCTTAAGTTGTAGAAGTTGTAATTTTTCTCTCCATTTGTTGTCTATAAAATATTTGATTTCTCTGCCAATTTCATTTTCATGTTTGCTTTCTTTTAATCTTACTATAGTTTTTGCGATCTATACTTCATATCGTATCATATCACCTCATCTTATTCCTAGCACTATAAATATAGAGTCTTGACTCTTAATAAAATATAGTAAAAAATCATGTACCTACTTCGAAAGTGGATGAGGAGGAGGACCAAGAATCATTGTGAAAGGACTTGGTCCCATCCCACTCACAGAACCAAAGTCAAGACCCGTGACTTGGTGTCGGGTCGCCTGCTTGACCCACCACGCGGGCCATTGGCCATAGAAATAAATTGATTTAAGGTTCTGTAAAACAATAATTTAACGCGGCAGACCTTTGAAACATATAAAATTTATAAAATATTTGTTCCTAAAACTTATATTCGTAGAATTAATTTTTTTGTCTCCGTTTGAGAATAATTGATAATTTTAATCTTCAAAAGACTCTAAAGGATGCATTTGTTGTGTCAGATTAGGTAATACATTGTATTAATAGTTTAATACTTTAAAATATTTTGCAAAAATCTATAAACATCATTGATAACATCATGTCGCATCATTGTCGACGGTAGACGCGTTTGTTGACGCCAGGATGTGTCAACGCTCATCTTTATATGTATACACATATTTGTATATATTTCTGTAATATATATGATTTGTATATGTAATTTTGGTAAATATTTACAATTTAAAATGAAGTAAAATACAATTTAAAACTAATGTAAAATTAAACACAATTTGGAAAAATACCACGATAAAGAATAAGTTAAATGGGCTACTAATCAAACTCGATATCTTAACTGTGACACCATAAATGAAAAGAGACTATAAATAATATTATAATCCTACAACATACTACAATACGACATTAGTTACAACACACAATATAAATCTGACAAATATTAAATTAGACAGTCTAAATGGGTGGTCTATTTCCATTAATTCAATTCTTGTCTACACATTTGGTGATGGGCTAACCGCTAACCTATTTGGAATGGAATATTCTTGATATATAAATGCATTAACATGCGTACACGCCTAAACTCAATTCAAGTTTCTTCAAAATAAACAATATGATTAGGACATAATACGATTAGGGCTTTGTATTTGTCGATGGATTTTTCAGATCTGTTTGATAGGGCTTTTATTTCTTCTAAAGAGTTTTATGAGAAAATTATCTTAGATCAACTTACTTTAGAAATTCTTCTAGCCAGATAGAATATTTTTAGAAAATTATTTATGCATGTCAAAAATAACTTCTTAACTTTAATTTTTAACTTTTCAAAAAACATACCAAACATATCCTTCATTGTTGGTTCAAGTGGGAATTGATAGTTAGAGCTTACTTGATCACAACGATTGAATTTTCGTATTTAAGATATAATCTAATAAAATATTTAAAAAATAAATCATGCTACAGAAAGTTTAACATAGCGATTAACATAATAACATATAACATTTTATTATTGGACTGTTTTAAACACAGTCAGCTTTCCGACCCAATCATATACGTTTTCGTCACTACATCGGTCAGATTCTATTTTTTTTTTAAAAAAAACATGTTATTCTAGTTAGCGTGGATATTTATGATTTAATTAATGCAATGTTTGGTTTGAGTGTGAACAACAATACGCATGCTATAATTCGGTCTACGCATTAAATATTGTTTATATTATTTATTTCTTGAAAGTTGGGAGACGACCTTTTTGGATATATAAATATCTCATTGGAAGCTGACTAGTGAGAAAGCCATAAACACCACTAGGGCCAAGTGACTAAAGCAGGTTGGCTAATTCGTTATTGTTTAAATTAACTTATATAAATTCGAAAATAGAAGTATATTTGTTGCTGTCTTTTAGAGTTAATTGTTTGAATACTATATGAACTTTTATCATTGTCACGTTTTATTCACTGGACTTCAAATTGCACTCAAATACTCACTGAACTTTCATAACTTGCACTCCATCCCTCACTTTTTCAAGTTACAATTGCCCCTTTCTTTTCTTCTGTAAACGATCTGTAGCTGGGGGAGAGAATTATTTTTGAAGAAGTGTGTTTTACATTGAGCAAGATTTTTTAACACACGTTTTTTCATTGTTGGCAGCCACGTGTGCACATTTAACTCCAATAATAGCCACGTCGAACGCCGTCTAGCCACGTAAGCTATTCCTAAAACGGTAGGTGGAAGAGTGAGGGATCGAGTGCAAGTGATGAAAGTATAGTGAGTATTTGGTTGTAATTTAAAGTTCAGTTCGTATTCAAACAATTAACTCCTATGTTTGATAAATTGAAATTGACATTTTGAGTTGAAAATTTTTAACTAATGAGGTTTCTTGTAGACTCTAAAAACCTAGCAGGACGAGACGATAATGTGTATTTAGCTATGACACGAGCAAGACTAGGCATGGAGTCATTTACTTTTTGTCAACTCGAAATTTAATTGTCTAGCATCCGTTATATGATCAAGTCAACTTTAGGATGAAGTTGAAGTCAAGTAAGAATGATTCTTTATCAAGACAAGAAAAATCAATAAACTCGAGAACCGTATCCCTCAATCCTTTTGTTTTTGCCTCTATGCATTTGTCAAAAGTGTAAATGTTTTTTCCATATATAAAGCTTTAGTTCGCGTTAACAAAGACAAATTATAAAGTTAGTCTTTTCTATTTTTTTAATCAGATATTAGGATCTTGTTAACGATATGATTCAATATCCTATACAGTGTTCATCATAGTTTATTTAAAGATAGACATATTTTATTGAGAGTGTTTGATTGACTTTATTTTTCATGGAAAATATTTTCCACTTTTTGGTCATGTGACCATATTTTCTTCAAACAAGGAACACCTTTTCTTTAAAAATGGATAATTTTTATTTTTCAGGTAACACACCCTCTCTTATCTATCCCTTCAGGTAATACACTCTTTCAGTTGCACTAATATTGAATCATTGGTTACTTTGTACTTTACTTGATTTTTGGTATTTTCTTGAACGAAAATTTTCTTAAAATGTACCCAGAGAGAGAGAGAGAGAGAGAGAGAGAGAGAGAGAGAGAGTAAAAAACTCCGACGACTTTGCCTTTTTTACTACCCAAGACTGTTGTTACTTGTAAATCTACGTGGAAAATTATATAAAAATGTATACGCATGCATTTATATCGGTGTAACTTGCTTGTTACATAGTAATTTAACACATATTTATTAGATTGATCTATTTCGATATTGTCATGTTCTTGACTATTGTAAGGGTATTGGTTGTTGTCTCAAGTCAGGACGATTTTACTTCTCATACCTGTGATAAAATCAAAATAAAAAGAAACCAAAAAATAGGCCAAAAGTAGGATTTGAGTATGCAGGGATGGAGTCAACACTCAAGAGCCAACACGGCCACCCGTACGTGCTGGCTCCTTTGGAACCATTTGATTTTTAGAACTGTGGCAGGGAACTGCTGAAAATTGTGGCAGCCTTAGGGAACTTCCATTGCTCAAATCTCAATCTAGTTTTCAGATTTCACAAAGTGGGTGCAAATCGTCAATTTCCAAAATCCAAAACTTTCTGATTCTCTTTGCGCTAGTGCACCATGACTTGCCTACAGCCGTCGACGGCGGATGCGAGCTCCGCCAATTACTCAACCCTATCACATGCATCGCCTCCTTTCGCCTGTGAACCTCCACCGTCCCTACTGGTTGCTGTCGCCTGCCTGTGAATGTGCACATCTATTTTTTTTAAGTTCATGGCAATGGCTTGAGATGCTTTAGTTTATTTTGGTGTTTTAATTTGATTGATGATTTAGTATGTGAATTGCGATGATTTATGATTTATGAAAGTTGGAAAATTTGTGAATATGTGAATTGATAAATGATAAATTGGGGATTTTATGATTTGTGATCTATGTTCGATTGGTGTTGGATATTGGGAATTGATGACAGTTTAAAATTAAGTTTAATTTAAGTATTGAACGGTTTGATTTAATTTTTTTTAATATTANTAAAATTAAGTTTAATTTAAGTATTGAACGGTTTGATTAATTTTTTTTTAATATTATTTAATTAAATAATAATAAATGATCTTGTTATTGTGATCGTTGACGTTCGACGATCAACGACCGCCCTAACTCAGTAACAATTCTGGATTCGTCCCTGAGAGTATGTCAAGTTTGAAACTTCATTGCAAATAAAAACAAGAGATGAAAAAACCCTGTCACCTCAACTTCTTGGATCAAGTTGAGCAAGAGTTGACACAAACAACACTATAAATAACAAAAAAAAAATTATAAAACCTACCACAATGCTAAAAGAATTTGAGTAATGCTATCTATTTATGCTAATATGAAAGTATATGGCTGCTGTTATTCATATTCTCTCTTATTTCAAGTTTCTTCAAAGAAATAAAGGAAACTCACAAAAGAAAGAGAGCTCAACAAAACAAACGAAATGAGAAGCATGAGAAGATTGGGTATAGAAGGTAACAAACTAGAAACTGAGAAAGAGATCAGAAGCAAAACTAGGCAAGGAGAAAATTGAAGAGATCAGAAACAAAACTAGGACAAGGAGAAGATTGAACCCAGATGCTACACTAAAATAAGCTTTACCTAGGGCTGCACGACTTTCTTCCCGTGCACGTGCCTATTTTGCTTTAGGAGGTATCAAAGCGGAGTTTTTATAAATAACAAAAATTAAGTACAACTAGTATAAAACGTCCATACCTTTCAAGTTTATTGTGGAAAATGTCATTACCTTTCATTTTTTGACATTTCCGCCCTCATTTTCACATTTCTTTGCGAATAATGCCCTTTCAAATACCAAGGGTAAAATAGTCACGGTCCATTTAACCCCTTTTCCCCTGCCTTCAACATAGTCCATAAGTAACAGTAACAGTAAAATGAATATGAATTTTTTTAAAATGATTACATTAAATAAAGAAATAATGTCATGAAGAACATTGTATCTCACAACTATGACTGTTATCATGTTAGGTTACTGAAAAAATTTAGAAAGATATATGTTGAATGGATGGTCGATGAACTGGTGAGTTTCATTTCCAATTTATCATAAAATTGGCCTTCATAATGTACTTCGGCGGTGAAATATTGAGAATTACCATACGCATGCAATAGTATGAAGTTCACATCAAAATCAACCAATAAATTGGGGAGTTTTAGGCTTTAATTCGAAATGGAAAGTAAATTGAGAAACATTGAACACATACTGAAATGGACATTGATAGAATTCACATCAACACTGAAATGGACATTGAATTTACACCAAAGTGAAATATGTACAGTGACAGATAAACACTGAATGCTAAGTACTAAAATGGACATAAATTGGGGGATTGCATACTAAAATCATGTGAATGCACAATGGAATTGGATGAGTTCACATAGAAATTTAAGAAATGAACACTATACTATAACTAGGTCGATTGTCGTCGGATTTCTAAAAAACGGAAGAAACATGTTATTCCTCGAAGGTCTGCGTAGCTACAATAGATAACATTAAAACTCCACGCAGACTCCTAATCATGCAAAACACCAAAATACGAAATGAAAAACAAAAATACCCAACACGTAATGTTTCTTACCTTCGCTCGATAAAAAAACTCTCACTGCGTGCTTCCACTTTGCGCCCACGAGATGATATGAGAGGAGAAGAGAGGAAAGCATGTGCAAATGAAAAAAATGGGAATTTTGGAAGAAGAAAATCGCAATGGAACCTTCACACGTAAGAGGAGAAGAATGGGTTAAATGGGTTGAGACTATTTAACCCTTGGTGTTTGAAAAGAAAACTGTATTTTTGTATTGAATTAACGGAGCAACTGACGGATAGTGGATGGGAGGATGCTCCCCGTGAAGAAAAGATGGAAATAAGGGCGAAAATGTCAAAAAATAAAAGATAATAATGTTTTCCACAATAAACTTAAAAGGTTGGGACGTTTCGTGCTAATTACCCCAAAAATAAATAAAATCTACCACAATACCTAAAAAATTATATAATGCTATTTATTTGTGCTAAGATGATCATCGATCTATGTAGTAGGTTATTTCATGAATAATAAGACCAATTAAATATATGGATATAAGACCTATTTTATTGATATTATCATCTAGTGTGGCGTCACAAAAAAATTTATTGCTCACAAAATTTCATGGGAGGATTGAAGGTCAAGTTAGAAATTAAGGTTTTGTTTGGTTTGTGGTTCAATTTTGAATTCATTTTCAATTTTCTCTTTTCGTGCTCTACTTTAAAATTGTAAAAAATACATTTGATTTGACATTATTAAAAACAGTTTTTCATAAAAAATAAATTGCAGAATACATTAGATTTGGAATACTTAAAAATTATTATATGACATTTTATTCAATGAATTATGAATTTGATTATTCAGTAAAATAGAACAATTTTATGTTAATATATAAATTTTAAGTATTTAATTTGAATAGAAAAGAGAAATTTGATTACTTTTATTTCTGACTAAAATATTAAAAATATGTTTTGAGTTTATATGTTATAAATTTTAAACTTATTTCAAAAAATAAATAAACTGAAATAAACAAATTTTGGGCGTTTTAAGAAACTAGAAACTCGAAAGAGGTTAAACATTTCGAGTGGTCGAGTAAATGCAAGGAATGGACTAGTTGTGTCATTTTATTAAAGATGGGACATAACAAAAACCAGCTAACGGATGAAGTAAAAACAAAGTGGGAAAAGGAAAGAAGGGAAGGTAGTTCCCCATTTCTATTTATTTTCTCCTCTCCTTCCTCTGCATGTGAATGCCGTCTTATCTTTACTCTCTTTCTGTATTTTTTATATTATCTTTATATATTTAAAAGAACAGCTTCATTGAATGAAACCCTCTCTTCAATTCTTCATTTCAATTTTCACTTTTGAGCCTGTTTAATAATTTAAGTTTGTGATATTTTTATTGAAGAGTGTTTTAAGAACCTCCCCCCTTTTTTTCTTGCTCTGTTGGAGCATAATAACATCATGGGCAATTGCGTGGGTTTCTCAGCAAGAATTGATGCTACCCTCAGCACCCCTTCTGGTATTTTCATCTCCTTGGCTCACTGATTTTGTGTTTGTGTGTGTGTGTGTGTGTGTGTGTTTTTTTTTTTTTTNTTTTTTTTTTTTTTTTTGGGGGTTCAGTTTTGAGTTAAAGATTGTGAATTTTATTTCTCTTAAATTTGTTGTTTCTTATAAAGATTGAATCTTGATTGGCTTCGATTGATTAAAGGTTTGGCCTCTGCCCCCAAAGATGAAATCCTTGCAAGGCAAATTTTGGTGGAATCAAGTTCTGAATTTTTGGCACGGATTTTTGGATGTAAAAATCATTAGTTTTTGTTCTTAATTGTGGTTTTTTCTATGTATTTGGTTTATATGTCCCCTTTAATTCTTCTTTTCTCTGTTTTGATTGTTTGGGACTGTCTGATTTTATTCTGTTGAAGAATTTCTTGCCAGTCATCTTACCATGCCATCTGTTTAGATGGATTGAAGAATTAATTTTTTAGTCTATTATTTCTTCTTTTTTATTGAAATTATAAAAATTACAAGGTTAATCATTGCTAATAAAAAGGTCTACACTAAATCTCCCCAATTTTTCATGATTGGAATTTCAAAATTTCAGTTCTGTTTGTTATGTTTCAAGTCAATGGAGGACTTCATTTAGATGCCACATTAAAGGGGAATTCGTAAAAATACAACCTCATTATCTCTTCTGTGAGTTTCAGAAGCTTCAAAGTTTCCCAGAAGTTCGTTAGCTCCGTCCAGCATAAACATTCCCTCTTACAGTAGCAAAAGCAGTGTTCACAGCCTCCCTACTCCAAGATCTGAAGCTGAAATTCTCTCATCCCCTAATGTTAAGCCCTTCTCATTTAATGAGTTAAAGAATGCGACCAGAAACTTTCGACCTGACAGTCTTCTTGGGGAAGGAGGATTTGGTTATGTTTTCAAAGGATGGATTGATGAGAACACTCTTACTGCTGCAAAGCCGGGATGTGGACTGGTTATTGCTGTGAAGAAGTTGAAGCCTGAGGGTTTCCAAGGCCACAAGGAGTGGTTGGTATGTTTATTCTTCAGTTTTTTATGGTTTAATTAATTTATAATTTTGTAATGACCTGTTTTGACAACCAGCCTATGATTTGCAGACAGAAGTCAATTATTTGGGGCAACTTCATCATGAAAACCTGGTTAAACTTATTGGATATTGCTCTGAGGGTGACAACCGGCTTTTGGTGTACGAGTTCATGCCAAAAGGAAGCCTTGAGAACCATCTGTTCAGAAGTATGTATTGCCTTTTCTTTCTATGAAAACCTTTTAATGATTTTCTCAAACATGCTTTATTACTTATTTGATAATCAGCGACATAAAACCTTATTAAATTTATTTTTTCTTCCAGTTATCAGCTACATTGCTCTGCCGGCTTTCGTTCAGTTTGTAACTTAATTCAATCCTTTTCGTAATTGCCTCGCGTTCTCTGTTTGCTAAAGCACTATTAAGATGGTTAGTAAATGCTGCAGCATTCGAAAACCAAGAATTTTGATTATAATTTAAAAAAAAAAATATTTGTTGACTGCAATGCTTGTTCTCTACTGATAGGTCCACATAGACTGATGTTGTACAATTTAGTTAATTTCTCATGTTATTATTAATTTTCCATGTTTATCACGATTTGCTCTTCATGTCGTGGTTTTTAATTTTACCATTTTGTGCATTTATAACCAATACTAATCGTTATGTTTCGTTCTTGTCTATAGTCTACCATTGGCATTTATAATCGATTCAATATCAAGTGATTGTATGTGACTAGTAGGATGCTCCGATCCTCAATCCTCTTTTACGGCTGCAGATCTAACAACATGATTTGACCTTTGGCATTGCATTTTTCTTTTCCGCAGGAGGTCCCCAGCCGCTCACTTGGGCTACAAGAATCAAGGTGGCTGTAGGTGCTGCTAGAGGCCTTTCGTGCTTGCATGATGCTAAACATCACATAATATATCGGGATTTCAAGGCCTCTAACATTCTTCTTGATGGGGTATGTTCAGAACTGTGATCTTTAATAGTATGTTTGTTATGGATTATTAAGAAATAAAGTTAAAATCATGTCTAACACTGCATTCCAAACATGTAAGGATTTTGCCAAAAGTGTTCATTTGCATAGATGAACTGAGTGATTCTGCTCCGGATGCAGGAATTTAATGCGAAGTTGTCCGATTTTGGATTGGCTAAAGCCGGTCCAACTGGTGATAAGACTCATGTATCTACTCAAGTTATGGGTACTCAAGGCTATGCTGCTCCAGAATATGTTGCTACAGGTTCATAAATTTGAAATACAACTCTTTTCTTTGGTGTAGTCATGGGTAAAAACCAATGGTCACTCAACTTATAATGAAATCTCACGCAAGTCAAAGTAGTAACTCAAGTTTTTTTTTTTTGAGTTAGTTAAGCATGCTTTAGTTTTATGAAACGGAATGGTCAACGTTGAAGACCTCCACGTAGATGACCATGTAGATGCCATGTCAAATTATAGTCTTCCATGTCGGACATTCCATTTGAAAAACTAATGGATTCTAATTGAATGGCCAAATTCAAATGATAAGAAAGCTCAAGTGACTACTTTGGAAAAAAATAAATCTCCATGATAACATAAATCTTAGCTATAAGTTGAGTGACTAACAGTATTTGACTCACTAAGTAGCATTTAACAGTTAATATCATATACTAAGGTCCTCATTACAATGAACAGGCCGATTGACATCAAAAAGTGACGTATACAGCTTTGGGGTTGTTTTACTGGAACTACTATCTGGACGACGTGCTGTTGATAAAGCAAAGGTTGGTGTGGAACAAAACCTTGTCGATTGGGCAAAACCTTATCTGGGCGACAAGAGAAAATTGTTCCGAATAATGGACACAAAACTCGAGGGTCAGTACCCTCAGAAAGCCGCATACACTGCTGCTACCATCGCATTGCAGTGCCTTAATCGAGAACCAAAACTCAGGCCGAACATGGCTGAAGTGTTATCCACACTTGAAGAGCTCCAATCTCTGAAAAGTGCATCGAGGCCTATAAAAGGCGGGAACCGAACTTCTTTTGATCCTGTATCTATGCCGCCGTTGAAACATCAAAATTCGCCTCGTAATGTGACACCTTTGGCGTCTCCATTGCCATCACACTTGAGATCTCCACGTGTTAGATGATGCAGAATAATATATTTTCGACTTGGTTTTATCCTTTTTGCCATGTAAATATATTTTAGTTCGATGTTTCCGGCTTTTATCATTTCTCGAATATGTATTTTGCCATCATGCATGAATACTATTAATGAAAGTTGCTTCTGAAAACTTTCCAAGTGCACCACCTTATTTTGTCCCAAATGGTACTAGTCGATCCATAGTGAGAAAAATAATGTTATTTAGGGCCCGTTCGATAGGGATTAAAATCGGATTAAAATTGAAAAATTAGTCGTTATTGTTGACTTTTATTAGACGAGTGAGATTCAATAACGATCATATTTTCAATTTTAATTGAATTTTAATCACTACCAAACGGCACCAGTGTCATTGGTGTTAAGACACAAATTTAGATGGCGTGATGCGATGAGTTCAACGGTAAAAGTGAGTGACTCATTTAAACGTACTGCTTTTTTAATGTGAAATTAATAATACCCAGATTGGTGTTTAACACCAATGATGTTAAATAGTATTACACTTGCGGAGATATGCAATTATAACTGTGATTAGTCAAGATAACTTCTAGAAGTCCACTGAATTGTCATTAAAGCATTAGGTTTATTTTGCATATGCTGCCGACTTTTAACAATTATTGAGCAAAGAAAACTTTTCAGCGAAATTAGCTGCGAAGTTTGGTCCACCGAACAATATCTGTTGGGATAAAAGCCACCATGATAATACTTATGTAAGACCCTGTTTGAGCCAAATTTATTATCTTATTAAAATGAAAAATATGACTTTTATGTATCACATCAATATTTAAATTTAAATTTTCTATCTCTTTTGTGGGTCCAATAACAGATATATTTTTCATTCTCATTCTATAATAATTTGGCTCAAATAGAACCTAAATAATAAGATTAATTTAATTAAATAACACACACTTAAATGGATAGAAATCCAATTCCATCTACTATATCATGAATTGAATTCGAGTACAAACATAAGTCCCGGTTTGAGTCACATTATTTTTTTCATTTTCATTCTTCTACTCATTTCAACCACACATTCTTCAATAAAAAGTTATTTTTCATCACATTAATAACTTTTCATCACATTAATAACTTTTCATTCTTTTTCAACCACATATTCCTCATCACATCAATAAAAAAAAAATGCATTCTTGGAGCAAAAATGTGCACCAAACAGGGGCTCAATTTATTTTTATCGGTTCAATTCAAATTGGGCTCATCTATAAATAAAACTCTAACAAACTTTTCGAGTACTCAATTTATGTAATGAATACAAGCTCTTTCAATGATATGCTTTCTTTAGTAAATATAGTGACTTGAGCATTGGAGATTCAATGGGAGGGTTCTCCTCCCCAATTTTTTCATGTACTCTTTTGAAGTTTTAAAAATCATTTTTTAAAACCATTATTTCACGTGTAAAGCACATTAGACATTTCTAACATAAAAATAATATTAGGATTAGGATTTTTCCTAATTTGAATTGCACAATATTAGTAAATGGTAGTTGCCTAGACTTGTGGTCTAAGTTGGTAATTTATCAGAATGATGAAACTTTAAAGTTTATACAGTTACTTTTTGGACATGTTAAAAGGAGCGAACTCATCGGTTTGTTAAGTTAATTTAGGCCGAAAAGCACCGAATCAAGAAACTTGAAGTGAATTTCTTGAGGTTTATTTACATCCACCTACCTCATTTTGATTAAGAAAAGATATAATACACGTAGTTCATGACTAAGATACGAAAGTTACTTTTTTCTGTTTTTTTTGCTGGAAATTGATTTTACTTGACGAAAGTAATTAAATTACTTTTCAAACTAACACCCAGTACAACATTTTATAATATTTAAATATAACATTCTTGTTAGTAATGCTATAAAATAAAAATGATTTTTTTTTTATTATTATTATTATCTAAACTTAATATAAGGGTGTGTCTGATAGCCACCCAATTTCATGGAAAATGGAAAATATTTTCATTTTCCATGCAAAAGTATTGTTTGATGGGTAAATTTTCCCTCCCTCCACCTTTTTCCTTGAAATGGTTGGTGGGAAAACCTTTTCCAGGTTCTGTCGATTTTTTTTTTTTGACAATGTTAACAAATTTCATAACCAATTGTAAAAAAAAAAACAAATTCACTTTAATGGACAATTTCCATATAAAACGAAATCAAACGAACACTAAATATTTATGAAAAAATGGTGAAAAAATAGTTTTTGAGCATTTTTTTTTTTTGCGATGGTAACAAATTTCTAAACCACACCTAAATAAAAATTTTGAATTTGTATGTAAGGGTGTGTTTGATAGCCACCAAATTCTATGAAAAATGGAAAATATTTTCCTTTTCCATGTGAAAGTGTTGTTTGATGGGTAAATTTTCCCTAGAACCCCCCACCTTTTTCCTTGAAATGGTGGAAAAGGTTTTCCCACCATTTGAAAAGGTTTTCCCACCAGGTTCTGCCGAAATTTATTTATTTATTTATTTTTGACAATGTTAACAAATTTCATAACCAATTGCAAATTTTTTTTTTCACTTTAATGGACAATTTTCATGTAAAACGAAATCAAACAAACACTAAACTTTTGATGAAAAAATAGTTTTCGAGCAAATATATATATATTTTTTACTTTTTCGCAATGTTAACAAATTTTATAACCAATTGTAAAAAACATTCATTTTAATGGACAATTTTCATATAAAATAAAGCCAAACGTGAACAAAAAGATCCAAACTTTTAAAAAAACTTCGTGTGAAAAATTATACCAATCAAACACACTTAATTACAATTCCCAGTAAAAAATTTTCTAGGAAAATCTTTTCCCTGTAAAACATTTTTTTCCACCCTTCAATCAAACGGACCCTAAGGGAAAATCTCATACATAACATATTAAGTGTAACTTATTTCAAAACTAAGAAGAAATGTTCATTATTTCAAAAATCTGATATTAATTAAGTTTTATTTATGAAATAATTAATTTAAAATAGATTTTATTAATTAAATATATTAAGATCGTGATGTTATATAATTTATGGTCATAATTACAGACGTCACACCATTCAAATAAACCAATACCCACCATAAAAAACCACCACTACTTTACATAATCTTCGTCCCACTGCATAATCGTGGTCAAACAACCACGACATAATCACGAAACCAACACCCACCATTCAAACAACCACTGCATAATCACCGTCAATCACTGCATATCGCGCAGTGACCTAAAGCCAGATTTCCTCCCAAACTCTCGTTATAGTCACTGCTGCATATAGCAGCTAGATCATGACTAAAATCTCATCATTCACGACTAGATCGCTGCTGCAAACCAGAGTTTTTTATGCGACTTTGATTTGTTTAGATTTTACTAATAATGTGCTTGCGAAGAAATGGATTCGGGAATGGAGATTTGGAATTCAGGAATTATAGCATTTGGTATTGTTGCCCAATAATGCAGATCTCATTGTGCATTTTAAGTAGTACTTGAAATTTTCAAAACTAGAATCTACAATTTTAGAAAACTATTATATGAAAAATAATTCAAATTTGGAGATAATTATAGGGCATGTTTGAGCCCCATTTTTGTCAAAATAATAATAATAATAATAATCATTTTTGAACAGTGCATTAATGAGAAATGTGTGGTTAAAAAATAATGAAAAATTTTGAATTTGTGAGCAATATTATTTTATTGAAAAATATGTAGTTAAAATGAGATTAAAACACTATTCAAGAACGTATTTTTTTTTTTCAAAACATGGGCTCAAACGAAGGCATAGTTTGATTACGTTGTGGTGGACATGCATCTGCTTTGACATAATCATAGAAACGATGTTCAGTGGATGATTTATATAATGTTTCTCTTGTTACATATCACAGTGGTATTCGATGGTTGAGAGAGAGAGAGAGAGAGAGAGAGAGAGAGAGAGGAGAGAACGTTGTGAATAGAGAGAGTAGGAAAGTGATTAGGGTTTTGGGTGGGTGGATTGGGTTAGGTGGGATGGATATGTAAAATAATTTAATTTTTATAATATTATTGCTGTTGACCCTAAAAAATGAGTCTCTATTTGATGTTGAAAAGCTGGAGCATAACTTGTTTGACTAAAAGTTGATGTTTTAGAATACTTTTGACTTTTAATTGCATTCAATTGATGCTATGTGATCTTCAATTGTCATTTTGTTGTCTGAATTAATTATTGAATATTTACACTTTGGTCCTTGAATTTTGGATTTTGTTTTTCTTTACCCATAATCTTTCTTTTTGTCTAATTCCTTTAATTTGCATCGAGCTTTACCTAAAAAATGAAATATATAATAACTAAATCATAAGTCTTCAATATTAATAATAATAGTTTCTCCATTAGGTGAAGGGTATTTTCATCATTTTGTCTATTTCTTCCTCGTTTGAACCCATTTTCTCCTCTATTTTTTCCATATGATCTTAACATTTCTTGAAAGTAGATTAATTTGATGATTTTAGCGTGGCCTGCTATAATTTTCTTGATTTGCACGTGGCCCGGTATCAAGATTGAATTGTATGCCTGTATCAAAAGGTTAAAAAATAAATATTTAATATTCTTTTTATGTGTGATGATGAATAATAACAAGATTAAGAAAAAGAATTTTGTAGGGAGCTTATTAGAAGTCGACCTTGACTAAATACAAAGGATTCAGATTTGTTTCAAGCTTAAGGCAATTGCTAAACTAAAATGTGGGCAATAAAATGAATTTAAAAAAAAAAACGAGAATGAAAGTTATGATCAAAATACTGATGACTATGTAGAGATATAATCAAACGCGCTTCTTTGATTGAAACTCTTTTGGAATCCAAATTGGACATCATTTTTTTTTATACCTAATTTCACCTTATATAATAAAAGATGTGATCAAACATTGAAGGATCTCTCTCTCACATTTCAAATCAATTCCATATCAAAAAAATCATTCATAAGTTGGAGATGAGGTTGATAATTAAGAACAAGAATTAGACCCTGACATCTCTTTCTTATATTTATATCCGAGTGATGCTTTTCCATTCTTCATTTTGTTTTATCATCAAAAACATGTTTAGCTAGATTATTTGTATAGGATGAAGATGAATCATATGTTTATTTAGTTTGTTCAAACTAATAGTATAATAATTCTTGTTTTCTTGATTAATTCTGAATTCTCATTACATTATTTAATTGTTTGGTCATCAATTAGACAATTAGTTTCTTCTTGTGGTGTTAGAAGATTCCCAGTAAGTTTAGAAAGCAACAAAATTAACATATGTACAATATATGTTATGAATAACATTTATCACATGTGCAATCATATAAATAATTTAAAATTTAATGTATTCTAATAATTCGAATTCGGGTTAGAAATAGATTCGAGTCGTGGTTAGTATATATTTAATTTATCTAGAAAAAGAAAATTATATATCATTGTTTTATTGATTATGAAGAACACATGAATATGAGTAGGTTACAGAAAACCCTAAATTCTATACAATCATCCATAATTTGATAAAAAAAAAATCAAGCTTTTACATCTTTATTAGAATAGTTTAGCATAATCATTAAATCAAAAACTCTTTTGTTTTACAAAATTCGAATTTCATACAAAGCTAGTAAACTTGAATTAAAATATATTTCTTTTGGGAAGATAACTCTTCTCATCACATCTATTACTTGTCAACGATCCCCATACGGTTACGAGTTTCGCACAAACAATATATACACACAAGAGAATAAATCAGGGTTCGAAAAATAATTCCAAAAGCCTGATGCTTATGGTAAGATCACAACTGCAGAGGTAAAATGCAGATCCTTGACTCGAGTATCATTTACATTACTTTATGAATTCCATGTGAATTGTTCCTTAATAAGTGGTGCCACAGCTATTTCATTTTGCGGTAGCCTGTTGATTGATTACCATATTACAACTCTTTCATTTGTTTGCCTTGTTATCATTCTCATTTTCAATACATATTATTTCAACTTTCAATTATGACAACGTATCTGTACTCATGAACTGTTTATTTGCGAATTAGCATGTGCCTAAAGTCGAAAAAACATTTTTTTTACTTATAATTAAGGAAAGTATAACTGTTGAGAAAAATGCGTTTCCCACATTAGTGACTTTCTTAAACCAATTCTTGGATGGAAGGCCACATGGGAACCTCGAATTGGCTCCTGCTTCTTTAAGAGGGTCATGGACTGTTGGATCTTATCAATGGTTGAGATTAAGTCATACTATTATGACTCTTGGGCGGGAGCGTTTTCTCGAGGATTCCATTCCATTATATCTTCTGCTTTTCTCTCTTCTGGACAACTCTTTCTCTCTCTAATTTCTTCAGTTTTCTTCTTGGTTTTGATCTGTAATACTTAGAGGTTCTAGCCATTAAGTTGTGTAATCCTGTATGATTCATGTTGCTACAGTAGTTCATACCTGAAATAGAGGCTAATCTTAGTTCTGTAGTTGTTCGTGAGGTTTGTGATTTCGTTGGTTAGGTTTTTGATTTGGGAGATCTTTTGTAGATCGATGACTAAATCTGGGTTTGATTGAGTCTCCCATTATCTGTATTCTTCCTTGGAAGGTTTTTGTGTGCTAGTGTTTGGGCTAATCCTGAGTCCCCCCCAGATTAGGCTAAGCTGAATTAGGTGAACAATTTGTTGTGTTCTTTATTTTTTCTGCACTGTCCTGTGTGTTTTATTGTCACCAATTTATCATTTATGGGTAAAAATACCCAACAACGGGTATTAGAGCCATTTGGGTTCTTAGGTTGCAAGTTTTTATTTTTGAAAAATAGAAATTTCTTTTAGGTTAAAATCATTTTGAAAATCTGTTTTTCATCTCCTGAACGTTCTAACATGGTTCTTGCTGTAAAGGGTGAGTTGGCCTAAGGTAGGACACTGGATAACATTATCGGTGATTAAAGGAAGGACGAGTTTGGCTCCTGATAGTGATTAAGTGATGTGTTTTTACTGTTTTTTAAAACAACTTTGCTGAGAACGTTTCACTACTATCTCTATAGTAATTTCTTGTAATTCTTGATGGTTCATATATGCATGTGGTATATCCCTATTGGAACTTAGTGATTAAATTTGCATATAAACCTGCTCTAGAGATATTCAATATTAGTTGATATGTTTACTGATATTAATCTGATTATCTGTCTGTAAATTTCATTTGATTTGCATCAAGTATTATTGCCTTTTGTTTTTAAATTTGGTGCATTGTATCTGCTTGCTTTAAAATTCTTCAAAAAAGTTTTTAAAAAAACTTTTTCTGTTTATTAGTTGATCTTGAATACAAGATTATACTATGTCCACGAGTAGAAGCCACCATTTTACAGAATTTGTTATGGGTTTGAAAGTCGAATTGTCACAATTCGATGGAAAGGGGGACTA
>CAIGRF010386342.1:0-13459 GCA_903798235.1 Fraxinus ornus | reverse complement strand
AAACTTCAGACCTGAAAATTGATTTAGTAATAGTTAACACCTGATTTATGAACTCTTCTCATTTCACTTTGGTCATCAAATGTTTTTTTTAATTAATTAAAAAATAGTCACTAAAGTTTTTAATTTTCTTTCAATTTAAGTAGTGCTTCTACTTTTTATCTTTTAATTAAAAATAATGAAATTGTTTACTATGGACAAAAATAACAAAAAGAAACTTAAAGACATTCGTCAATACTTAGTGTTAGTCTGACTATAAGTGGGTCGGTGATCGCCTAAACCCCCGCTTCGATGAAAGTCTCCGATTATGTGAGGTCAATTGATTAATCGAAGAAAAACGAAAATTATATTTACAAAATTCTCTAAATTAGAATTATCGTATACAAATATAAGATATTAATAAAATTTGAAAATACAAAAATCTCTAAAAATATCATATAAATGGCCTAAAACATGATTTTAAATGGCATAAATAAAATGTATCACATACATTTACATATCACATAAATATATCACAACTATTACTTTATCTTTCTATAATTGATTTGACTCTTTATCTTCCAAACATAATTTATCTTCTATGATGTTTGACAATAGCATTAATATTTTTTAGAATAATGTAATTTTTTTTTTTACCATACCTTAGGCACATCGTCACAACAAAAATCGTCGCTCAATCATCGCTGGATGGTACGAACTACCAACTGAGCAAATGGAAAAAAAAAAAAAATCTTTTCGTGGTTAGACATGGTTTAAAAAAGATTATTCCTATGTCTAGGTGACTAAGTAAAATTCGTAAACTATGCTAAAGCTATTTAAATATGTTTTCAAAGTTTCTAATGTAAAAAAAGCAAACGTCTTTATGAGATATCGATGAGTTAGACTACCTTTGTTGGAATATATTTTATAAACGTGAAGTGATGAAATTAATGCATTATGAATTTCAAAGCGACGAGATCATTTTCGTCTTACGAATTAACAATTACATCAATTTTCATTTTCATCATATAAATTCGCAATTCTTTTAATTTTCAAATACACAAAGTGAATATGAATAAAAGTATAGTGACTAATTCGAAATAAAAATAGGTTTGAGTGGTCATGCTGAAATAACACTACAAGCTCAGAGACTATCAATGTTTTCAATTTAACCCCACAAAAAATTTCAACCTCTCCCATGTCTCTCTCCATCGACAAATCTTCACCTTTACCATTATAAACTGGTTCTCTGTAAAAGCCCTGTAATAATTTCCCATGGCGGTTTCTTCTCTGTTACTTTCACCTCTCTCGTCTGGGACTTTTGAAAATCGTAAAACGAGTAGCAATATTTTTTCTTCATTTCTTCACAGTCCGAAGCTCATACTCACTCCTAAGCCCGGAAAAAGCTCGTTTCGGAGATGTAAGTTTAAGTCCCCAGTAGCTCAGAAATTACTTGACCACATCCCCAAACAGTTCCGAGAAGAGAATCTTAAAGATGGATGTAAGTTTTTTATGCTTTGTTTGGTTTGAGGTTTATTACTTTTCAGTTTATGCGTTTTGGCATCTTGTATATATTTTTTTTAGTTTCGAGTGTTAGATAAATTTTTGGGTTTTGATTTTTTGCGGTTTGGGCATTCTTGTTTATATATATGGGTGAATTGGTGTTTATGTATAATATACTAATTGTGTAACGAATCATGAAGATATGTTGTCTCTCCAAAAACAACGTAAATCTTATAGAAGTAGGAAAATAATTTTAATTAATGGAATTTTTGAAGGCATATGGCTTCGGAAATTTATGAAAGAACCCTTGACTGATACATCTTAAGAGTACCGTGCTAAGGAAAATCATTGTGGATTTTGATTTTGTGCCTTACTTGACATTTGCTTTTCTACATTTTGGATGTGTTTGGCATACATCCCTGGGAAGGATTGGAAAGTATTATGGAAGAAAAAAGTTAAATTCTTGTTCATTGTAGTGCATAGTCGTTCCTCCAATATTGTGTGTGACATGTGTCATACATGTCATTCTTGTTTTATGATGGTGAAAAGTACTTTGTGTGCATATTGAACCATCTTCAAATTCAATTGTGGAAGAAGTATTTCACCGTCCAGCCAATAAAAAGTCGATTTCAATGAGGCACTAAGCCATCAATATTAGTGTTTTTCTTTTCTTGTTCTAGACTTTCTAATGACGAAGTTGTAGCTCATTCTTTTATTTGTGGAATTTCCTTTTCAGTTCTTTCGAAGTTGAGTAGATGACAGTCGAGGAAGGGCAGAATGCTCCCTTGGTAGCTGTAGGAGCCTAGGTGGATTACTGGGAGGGGATAGAGTCATAGCGTTAAGTGCGTTAAGGTCATTTGGAAATAATGTATCGCTGTTTTTTAAAAATGGTTTACTGCAGGAGCATAAAAAGCTCAAGGTATTTTGTTTTCTATAGATTTTGAAGGCAAAATATAAATGATATTTATGTGGCCCTTCCTACCTGCTTTCCTACCTGCTTTAAACATATTAGGTGGTTTCACATCCTGAGTTCAAGTCTCTTTTGCCACTTGTTTAATGAAACTGTGCGCGTGTTAAGGCTTAAATAGGAGAAATGAATCACAACTCCACGTGGCGTGTTGAGGCAAAATATAAATGATATACATATGCACCCTCTAATAGGTTAAGTTTTAGATCAAGTAGTAGAATAATAGACAACAGACCTCAAGTGAGAAGAACAAGGGTGCTTGCCTGCTTTTAATATAGCCGCATGATTGAGGCAAAGCAATGTAATTTAACTTGACGCTGCATTTTTTATTCTGAAACTTAAAGAAAGGCCATCAGGAGTTAGCTTATTGTTTGTTTCTTCTGACAATTATTATGTTCAAAAAGACTATAAAAATCTTTGCGATTCTGGATTTATTAATTTATGGAAAAGGAATATATTTAAGTTTTATGATCTCTTTTCTTATGTTTTTTAAACTGTCCGATGGTTGTACTTTTTGAGCTTGACCTGGCTTGTGTTTGTCTTGCTGTAAATGACCCATCTTCTCTTTTGTAGTGATGGACAACTACAAAAATGCACCTCAGTATCTTTATGGTCTTACTCCTTCCCAGATGGATATGTTCATGACAGAAGATAATCCTGTCAGCCGACAGGCAGAAAAAGTCACTGAGGTTTGCCTCTCTGTACATGCTTATCTTAACTGTTCACAACTCATCTAGGCTTTGAGCCCCATTTTTTTGGAAATAGATTTTGCAATATCGATTATTTTTTTTGGAGAATATGGTTAATAAGTAAGAAAAAGTTTTGGGTTTACATGTAATATTATTTTTATTGGGAGAACGTGTGGTTGAAAATGAGAGAGAAAAAATTAGTTTTATATATATATATATATTGAGACTCAAACAGGGGCCTGAGTTCTCGATGATTATAGTTTTGAAAGGTTTTGTCTTCTATCCTGATTTTGTCCTTTTTGAGTGCAATACAAATGTAAGTATCGTCATGATGGTGATGGTTTATCACAAAGAAATAAAGAAAAAAAAAAGTAAACAAACTAAAATAGGAAAAAATGACGAAGGATTTTCATGTCCTACTTCAGGGTGCTTCATTTCGGTGAGTTGAATTAAAGTATACTATTGGTGATACTTTTAGCTCAAAGTTCTTGTACTGTTCGCTACCATGTCAGGAAAGCATTTCATCATCCTGTAATTATTTAAATAATGGTGGAATGTGGAGCGTATCTGGCATGAATGAAAGAGGCCCCTCAAAGTATAGCATGAGCGTCAGCATGTACCGTGGAGGAGCTAGAGGATATGGAAGACCCAGAACTGCTCCTCCTGATTTGCCATCGTTGCTTCTAGATGCTCGAATTGTCTATCTTGGGATGCCAGTATTGCGTTGCTTTCCACTTCTTGCTTAGCAGACTTAAACTTTTTTTTTTTTTTAATGACTACTGATGTTCCCATTCCTATTGCCATGTTGATTGTGGTAAATGATCACAGATTGTACCAGCTGTAACTGAGCTTCTTGTTGCTCAGTTCATGTGGTTGGATTATGACAACCAGTCAAAGCCCATATATCTATACATAAACTCATCTGGTACACAGGTGAATCATCTATACATAATGTAGCTTTTATATATTCCATCTTCACTGCCTTAGAATAATTAAATTGATTTAGTTTGATCTTTGTCCTTGAATTTTTCTAAACCTATCTCTATTGTTTTGTTTCCTTATACTTTTGCGTAGAATGAGAAGATGGAGACTGTTGGGTCTGAGACAGAGGCTTATGCGATTGCTGACACTATGGCCGTAAGCACCTCCCCATTTATTACAAAGCAGCTATTAACTGAAAGGAAAATTAAGGATCAGACTTTTTTCAAAGCTTAGATAAGTTGTACACTGTTTTTGTTAAAAAAAGAAAGAGAGTAAAAGGAGTAGCTCAACTTTTTGCAAGTCTTGATGGTTTATGTTAATCTCTTAAGCACTCCTTCAGTCTAACTTGTGTCTTCTGTATGTATTATGCCAAAAGTACTGCAAATCAGATGTCTATACAGTAAATTGTGGCATGGCATATGGTCAAGCAGCAATGCTTCTTTCCCTTGGAGCAAAAGGTTATCGTGCGTTACAGCCAAATTCATCTAGTAAGATTCAATTCTTTGCATATCAGAATGGGTTCTTTATACATTCAAGTAGAACCATCCTGATAATAAAGCTTTCTGAATGCACGCAATGCATATCTGCATCAGTTCATCCTTAATGATTGGATCCCACATTGCTGGCTTTTTATCATTCACCAAAAAGACGGTGCTTTTCATGCAAGGATGCATATAGTAGTGGGTGTGTGCGCATGTTGCCAGGATATGCATAGTATACTGTAACACATTCACAGATTTGTTTGAAATAGCTATTATGATCCATATCTTGATCAATGTACAGGAGGTGAAAAAGCTTCCTGTACTTTCTTTTTTTTGCTTTACTGATGGTTACGAAGTTTGAGCTTATTTGTTGAATCTTCCTACAGAAGTAGGAAAGGGTCGGGGATTGAGTTCAACTAATTATATCATATCTGAAGGATGTATTGTCAGCATATAACCTACTTGCACATCTTATCCAATAGATGACTTAATTTTCTGAAACTTTATAATAGAATAAAATGTTTCCTGTTAGTGGTGTCCATTGGAAAGTTACTGACTACTGGTGTTTCTGTTTGAATATTCAGACGATAAAAGTCCTAATAGTGTTCTATTTGGCTTTGGAATGTTCGGAAGACAAGGAAGTGCTAAAATTGGGAATGGGAAGCTTTGAATACAATGTTTTCCAGGATTCCAGATCAAGAAGAGAATATAAATCATGTTGGGGATTTGGAGCTTCCTAGAGGACTATCCCATGTTTGTTTTCTGTTTAGGGTTGGGAGGATTAAGCTTATATGTCACTGCAGGACAAGTTGTAGATCTTAAGGAAAGAGGACTTGGTCTCCAATCACATTACTTTGGAGATCTCCTCTCTCTCTCTCTCTCTCTCTCTATAACTATAATAAAAACCATTAAAGGTCGGTGAACCACTTAGTATGGACTTTCCTGATAAATGATGGATCCATATGGAAAATTCACAGCAACTTTGTCCCTGTAATTAGGTATGGACTTATCTGAAGTGTCTTCCTGAGTACCTCTATTTGCTTGAAGAAGATCAAATCAGTTGACACCTCAGCTTAAGGGGGAAGATACTTCTAGTTCCTCCTGGACCCTGGCTCTGTTCTACAATTATTAATGCATCCAAAAAATTAGGATTGTTACCTGTTTAGTGAAATAAATTTACTTTTATATACTTCTCTTACTAATGCTTTATTTTTATTCCTAGTATGTATTACTTTCATTATTAATCTTAATGAATGTGCAAACAAATAACTTGTGGCTATTTTCTTCCATCCTGTAACATTTGAATGAAGCTTTTGAAAAGCAGCAGCACCAAGATAGATTCCCTGTGCCATCTTAAACTTAGCACCAAATTTTAGAGTTGATCCATATTGAACTCTTGAAAACCATCAAGCATTGTAGCCACAAGGGAATTGTGGCCAGACAGTATTTTGCTTTGTATGTTTGATTAAGTCTTATCAGTTTTCTGAAGCACTTTCCTATAGAAACTCTTCTAATATTTTTATATGCATTTTCTTCTCTTTTCTGGAAAGGGGTGTAATGGAAAATTCAGGTTTTCTACCAACTTGGTTAATATATCTCTTATATGTCTTGGCTAATCCTAATAGAGGCTCATGGACTTGGGTTCATGATGGTTGTTGACTAATGTATGAACCTCCATGGCTCCATGGAAGCTAATTTATTGTCCGGGTAAAAGTACAATGCAAGTAAGATTCTATTGAAAATTTGATCTTAATTTTCGCCTATTGAAAAACTTTTGCACTTCTTTGGCTAATACTACTTACCTGCATATGGAGGAACAACTATGCTCTACGTGCAACTATCTTGGGTTGATGCCAGTGGCAAGTCAAAAATGTTACCATTTATAATGTGTGCATCGTGTGAGATTCGTTAAGTTAGTAGATAATTTCAATTTTAAGGTGTTATAAATTATAGCGTCTTAAGTTTGGTAGACTACCATGATGTTTTTGCACGATTATGAAACTGAACCAACTTAGCTGCAATGTTGCATTGTAAATTCTAAATATATAAATACTTGCTTCTTATCTCATTTTTTCCTCACATTCGTAAATTGCAGCGAAATTATATCTGCCAAAAGTGAACAGATCAAGCGGAGCTGTTATAGATATGTGGATTAAGGTCCCTCTCTCTGTCTGTCTCTGTGCGCACGCATACTTGTGTTTGTGTGCTTCCTTTTTCTATTTATTGCGTGTGATTGATCTTTCAACATCTATCAGGCCAAAGAACTAGATGCCAACACAGAGTATTACCTCGAGCTGTTAGCCAAGGGAATTGGGAAACCAAAGGAAGAAATTGAGAAAGACATCCAACGTCCAAAATATTTCCAGGCGAATGAGGCAATTGAATATGGCATTGCTGACAAGATCATCGATTCAAGAGATAATGCATTTGAAAAACGGGTATATATCTTGCTAATTTCTCTGTTTATTATTTCATACGACATTTCCCCAAATTAAATCCAATCTTTATCCGACCTGGCAGAATTATGATGAGATTCTTGCACAATCAAAAGCGATGAGGAGAGCAGCAGGAGCAGGTCCCCAAGCAGCTCCCTCTGGGTGGTAAACCTGAACGTCTCGGGACTCTCAAATATATAGGCACGATCGACTCTTGCCTGATAATACTCCACAAGTTGTGGAATGTGTTTGCTGCTGTTTTCTATATCTGTTTGCAATTACAGTTATAAAGCAAACCGAGCTGGTTTCCACTTCCTGTTCAAGTGGCATCAGAGTAAAATGGTACTCAAAACTACATTTTATTATGTACATATCACATGGGAATGTAGAAGAAAGGATATTACTGTAATGGAACAAACATCCATCTGAAGGTGCTGTGCTTTAAGTGAATTTCTTTAGCGTCGTCTTTATTTAATTCAAACCATAAAATTTTTTACAATGTTGATTGTCTATTTACATTAATAGATCATCTTTTAATTTTTCGCACACTATTTTGACCATTCCTTTGAAGGGGAACTTAGATAAAAGGATCAATCCAAGGCATGCAATCTCTAGTGGAGATCCTAGCACAAAACTTGTAAATGGGACGTAAAGGGAGGCGCCTAACAAGCCATGCTACATGTCCATTACCTTTGACTTCATTCTTTACACATCATTTACACCATTAATTTTGAATCTTGAAATTAGGCCCCGTTTGATACACTATTTTTCATGGAAAATTTTCATTTTTGAACTTTTGCAGTGTTTGATGGGAAAAAATTTCCTCGGAATTCTTTTTCCACCTATTCTCATGCACTTGTTCTCTTGGTTTTCAAGGAATTCATTTTCTTTTGGTTTTGGTGGTAATTGATCTTCCAGCTTTATTTTTTTTGGCAATTGGAAAAAATTCTAATCATAATAGTAAAAAAAATTATCACTTTTATTGATAATTTTCATGCAAAACAAGTCAAATGAGTGATATTCGGTGTGATATTTTTTTTTTTGGCAAGTTGAACAAATTTTAGACCTAAGGAAAAAAAATTATCACTTTAATGGACAATTTTCATAAAAAATGAAGTCAAACAGACACCAAACTTTCAACATTTTTCAGGTGGAAAATTATATCAAATAAACACAATTAATTACAATTTTCAAGTTTGGTTTTGGTGGTAATTGATCTTCCAGCTTTATTTTTTTTGGCAATTGGAAAAAATTCTAATCATAATAGTAAAAAAAATTATCACTTTTATTGATAATTTTCATGCAAAACAAAGTCAAATAAGTGATATTCGGTATGATATTTTTTTTTTTTTTTGGCAAGTGGAACAAATTTTAGACCTAAGGAAAAAAAAATTATCACTTTAATGGACAATTTTCATGAAAAATGAAGTCAAACAGACACCAAACTTTTAACATTTTTCAGGTGGAAAATTATACCAATCAAACACAATTAATTACAATTTTCAAGAAAACAATTTCTAGGTAATTCAATTCTATTTAATTCATTTTCTTTTCACACAAATTTCACATTTATAGTCAAACGAACCCTTACATCAATGCATTGCCACCCTACATAGGGGGGATGTAATCTAGCAAAATTCGCCTAAGAAAGCCTTTATATTATGCCTTGAGCGTAGATCATTACCAACAGAGAACTGGGTATCAAAATTGTCAGATTCAAAATTTCCAGCTTTCCTTTGCCAATCAAGTGTAGGATGTCCTCCTGATAAAATACACTGTTTATTTCGGTTTGACCAGGGAAGAATAAAATATTTATTACAAATACACGGGCGCAGTAAGAAAAATCTCACTTGCAGAAAATCATATTAACAACTTTGGAGTTTTCTCAACATATTCCAGCAAGGATTAGGCCCTTGTTTGAAATTACTTTTTCAAATTCATTTGCTCATTTTCATTCTCCAAAAAAAAAAAAATATATATATTTTTTAAACATTTCTGTACATTTTAATCACATTCTTAAAAAAATCACTTTCATCAGATTGCTTCTTGAAAAATCAACTTCGCACAGGGATTCAATCTCAAGTGGCCTTTGGAGGATCAGAAATAGCTTGTCCAAGAGAGGAATCAACGAGACAATGAAATTAGATACTATATAACACTACAGTTTTGTCACAGTTCACACTAACATATGATTCATAAAATATTACAAAGCTAGCCGAGTCTTAAACAAATTTTCCTTCATGTAGCTGAATTGGGCAACAATTTGGGTTTTGGCTTGACTTCAACTTCATTCACACTGCGGACAAATATAGCATCCGGTTCATGGCTGCAAACAAACAATAGCAAATAACAAGTCAATTAGCTAAACACGAGAGAGGGAGGGAGGGAGAGAGAGAGAGAGTCTTACGGTTTGTCTCCCTCTTCGTATGTATAACTCGATGCTACAGCCAACAATCTACCATCTCTGCTAAATGACAAAGCTGCAATGCTTGTTGGGTACTTTGGGTACTGCAAATTTCCGAGGTAAAACAAAAAAAGATTACCTAGTTATGTATCCTTCATATTTGGGATATATGAAAGCAAGAATCAGGTCTAAAATATAAATTACCTGATACAGTCTCTTCTTGTTGTTCCCATCCCACACATTGACATAACCGTCACAACCTCCAGTAGCAAATGTACCATATCTACACGCAAAAATTCACAAATAAGCTAACGAGACTGAAATCAAATGCTTGCATCCTATAATGTCACACACAATCGAACTTGCTTAGTGCTAAACTCTTTCCAAGCCTGGAGAGATCTTCAGAACAAATTCAATAAACCATAGAGCATATTTTGTATAGGAATCATTCCAAGCATGCCCTGATCAGGATTTATGTAACACCAACTTTAGATAAAGGTACATCGATTCACAAAGTTTACGTATCTTCCTCGTTCATGCTTACTAATAATCATTCGTGATCAGACTAGCTACCTTTTTTTCGAGGCTAACATTGGCCGTACAAATATTATATTGAATTGATACTGTATTATTTCAACCATCTGTTTGGCATTATTTTGTAACTTTTCTGCAAAAAGGATTTCACGTTCTTTTGCTTCTAGGATGTTACTGATTGCCCTGAGACACCCATTGAATGCAATCTTGAATGGATTAGTAACAAATTACCCAAGCACAATATGGGAACTTACATGGGGTGAAACGCAATAGAATTTACTGGGTACACAATATCCCTTCCAGCTTCTGATTTACGATGACATTTGAATGCATATCTGCACATTAAAACCATCAGGAGAAGGGGAAGTAGTTTAGGTTCACAGGCAAAAGAGTAGTGCAACAGTTCAAAAATACAGGAATATCTTCCAACTTAAATGACCTTTATCTTTGGGTTCTGGGATAAATTCTATTTATTACCCTTAGATAGTTCAGCAGTCAAAACTTCTAAGCTACATTAAACTAATAGAAATGCATCTTTCTCTTTCCCACTAACTTTTTTTTTTTTATAACTGTGGATATTCGGACCAGCTTGCGCGCACCTCGACTAATCCCACGGGAATACTCCCAGATGTGAAGTTAATGTCATGCAGTTCTAAGACTGTTTTATTTTAGCACTAAAACACAAAACAATATAGCTAACAGGAGCATGTATGCAACTTATAACTATGTCCACACACACAAGGTGCAAATACATACTTCTTGGATTGACCAGCCTCGGAGAGATCAAAAAACTCCATGGCAACTCGTCCTTCCACAGAACTAAGAGCATAACCTGCAAATGGAAGTTGCAACCAGAGGAGTGCTAGTGAAATTAGAACCTTAATACAACTAGTTATAAATTTAGTCCCCTGAATAAAGTTACTTCTTAATTATTAGTTAACCATTTCTTATCCAGAAAATCTTATCTATGATAATTCTATGTTGACCAGCACATTTTTGGTTGTCCAAATATTTCAGAAAACAGAACTCTTCAACATGGTAATATTAGTGTTGGTCAAGATTCTCTCAGAAATTCTGGATAAGAAAAGTAAATTGTGCATAACTAGTAGCCAAGATAGAATAAGAATAGAGCAAAGCACTTTCGACAGGAACATCCGAGCAAAGCAAGATCTATCAAAGACCGCGACAAGCCCTAAAGTACAGTAAGATGAGGAATATGCACCTGTTCCATTGGGATAGCATTGCACACATCTGGTTTGGTATTTCAATGATGATTCTCTCCGTTGTTCAGGCTGATTCATGTTCCGAAGATCATACACATTTACATGTCTTCCAGCAGTGGCTACTACCAAACGATTGCCAACAAGAGACAAAGAATAAACACGTTCAGGTTGAGTGTATGTTCCAATAAGAGAACGCTCCTGACCACTTGCACCCCTGGGGTCCCAACACTTCAGGGTTTTGTCCCAACTACCAGTAATAACTTGGCCTAAAATCATGAAATATAGAAACAAATTAAGAAATATGGAAACATCATTCTAAAAGAGAGTGTGTGTGTTTGTGTGTGTGTGTGTGTCTGCATAAATGATAGACCGAATTTGATCAATGTGTATGATATACATAATTTGGTCACGTACAGTCTTAGAATTATATGACATGCAGTAAACTGTTTAATAGTTAACTAGTAAAATTACCTAGTCGCTGCAAAATCTGGAATGTAAACATTATTTCATGATATTATAAATCAATCTTCATGGATGTGACTTGATTTAAGAACAGGCCAAAATGGAAACAAAACGACTAGGTGAAACAGAAAATGATGAATTAGGCTGCCAAGAAGAATGATTTATATATTTATCAGAGCAATAAGCCAATGTTCAAGAAACATCTTTCTTTTCTGCGACGTTGGATTCTATATAGACAGATCTATAACGTCTAATAACGGAAAAAACCCAATCTCAAATAGATGATAGTGACGAGAAGGAATTGAAGCAACTGTCTAGTGGTAATTCTATTCCTTGTTGATTATTATTATTTTTTTTTTCTTTTTTTCAAGAAAAGAGTTGGAAATGCATATTGATAATTCAAAACACATGTCCAGAAGGAACAGCATTTGCAAACAATCATGGTAAACTTCAAAAAAGGAACACTAATTTGAGAATAATAACTATTCGAAAGCAGTGAACCTTACAGGGACTGAAGGGCATTACAAGTATCAAAACTTACAATGTTTCAAAATCCTGAGAAAAGAAACCTATAGCTGCATTGTCAAAGTTTCCTCCCCAATATGCTTTATTTTCACATGTGAAGAGAGGAGGAAGTATATGCAGAGGCCATTTTAATTAAGGAAAATGAAAAAGTGTATCAAGCAGATGGATACCCATTTATCCATATATGTACATACATACATATGTGCTCCTATAAGCATGAGTTGTAGACGGTTTGTGCACAGCATTTGTATCATGCTAACACCACCAATCAATTAGTCGAATGCATTTCCTTTATTGGAATTTTTTTTTTTTTGATTTAACTTTCAAATTCTTTTCACAAAAATAATGACAATCAGAATGAACATAAAAGCCTACCTGTTGCATACGAGTATTCAATGCATCGAACTGGTGCATCGTGCCTTCCCAAAATATCCTCCCTGCTATAATTGAACACCAGCCTGAAGCATAAAGAGCGCCATTTTCAGGGACAATCATAAAATCACGCACCCAAACAATTACCTCACTTTCAATCACATAGACAGATGAAATCAAACAACTATTGTGTACATTTTTCCAGAATCAACTTAAGTTTAATCATCCCAAAACAGTCAGTTAAATTAGAAACTAAAACTATGAGTTTGGGGGAAATTAGCATTGAAACTGAGCTGCTATTTAAAAAATAAAACAAAGGAAAAGTAGGATCAGCAACTATAACCTTCTAACAGTGTGGTCAGCACAAGCAGTGAACCCTGACGAATCGTCGTGGAAGCAGCAATCAAGCACAGCACCTCCGTGCATGAACTCTCCTCTCAGTGCATTGGCACTTGCATCGTACAGTCGAACACTCTGTTAATCAAGCACACATCAAAATACAATCAAATCTCCTAAAAATACCAAAAAATTCACAATCAAGATATAAAAATGCAAAATCCAAAAAAAAAAGAAGCAAAAAAAACAAAAGTAACCTTATCCCAAGACGAAACCAATAAGTTGTCGCTATGGTTCGAAAACCGGAGATTTGATATGCCATCGGTTGGAGGGCTTGTCAGCTCCCGTCCGGTCGATTGTGGCGCCGACGTCATGATCATTGCTCGGTGTTTTGTTACAGAAATTAGTGAACCAGATCTTAGAGAAAACCTGTGTGAGTGTGGAATGGCTAGGGTTTAATGCGTAGAGAGCGAAGAGAGGTATGGAGGCAGATCCCTATGCGCTATCAAAGATTTGAATTCAAATGAGGAGTTTTCCGTTATAGAGAGCGAAGAGAGGTATGGAGGCAGA
>CAIGRF010386290.1:0-11197 GCA_903798235.1 Fraxinus ornus | reverse complement strand
TGTTGTCCAACAACATGAATCCGTAGTGCACCAAAATTCTACGACGCTTCAACTTCGAATCAAGAAACATCTAATATTTTCAATTCTGAATATGATTTAGAAGAAACTCTTAAGGGATTGATCATTCCATATGCTACATATGTATTACCAGCATCCATTTATTGTACACATTGTAATGCACGTAAATTTTACAGAGAAAGTAAATGTTTATGTTGTTCCGATATAAACGTTAAGCTTTTTATATGTGACTTACCATTTGAACTATATAATTTATTTATTTCTAAAGAACTTCATTGTATGGAATTTAAAAAAATTGTAACGAGATATAATAATCATCTTGCTTTCAATCTTGAAAAGAAATTCGCACAGTAAATTTTTTAGATCTTTAAGTGATATGACTAATTTACATGACCATCAAATACAAATACGATGCGATCCAGGACTTGATCAAAAAGTTTTTAATATTCCTAAAACATCTCAAGCTGCCATATGGGTCGAAAACGATGAATATGCTAATATTCGTGCTCGTGATATTATCATATACAGCTATGCAAATGATTGTACGAACTGTATGCCGGCAAAAAAAATCAAAATCTTAATTCAAGAAAAAAATTAATTCGTTTAATTAGTAAAGTATAGAAATGATTGAATATGCACAATGAAGATGTAAATTTTGTAGCTATAGTATTTTTAACACTAGAATAAGCTGCTTCAATTAAGCAAAAGAAGTTGGAATATTAAATCAAAGAAAACAAAACTGCCATAATCTGGAGAAATATTACAAAATATATGTATAATTAACTACAACAACGATATTGAAAGTTAAAATCATATTTATATCGATCAATACATAAATAATAATAAAAAATAGAGATTCGGCAAATAGGACAAAAGGCAAAAAATGGTGCTGCAAATAAACTCGCCTTGGTTTATTAAAAGAGGTTTTTCTCGTTCTCCCTTTAGCAAAAAAATGTTCGTATGGTATAGCTACATCTTCATTCTTAAAGCTAACCAAAATATTGGAGTAATGAAGCTTGGAGGTCAAAGCCTGAAATATTGAGAATTGGAATGAACAATCCATGCTGTGAGCGAGAGAAAATCTGAGTGTAGTTGTGAACTCCAAGCTTTGTTCCCACCAATCCCAAATGTCTGCTACTGTTCGACAAAAGAAGGGTTTTTCGAAGAGAATACATTTGCTGTGGGGGCGGACTTCATATCCTACACAATGTAGAAGATAAGAATCCCATGCTAACTATTGTAAGTTCGAAAGCTTCCAATTTATAATCAATCATTACAAACTATATACCTTCTCTGACTTCGTACATTATTTCTCAGTGAGCAAATTTTAGGATTCACTTGACCATTTGATTTGTAATACACAAAATATGTTAAACTGCTCTATTAAAAATCGCCATAGAAATGTATGTAGGCATGAATGAAGGAAGCAACTAAAGCAACATGTGAGATTTGAAGATAGGGTGATGAGTTACAAATAGTAGACATGCAGGATCACAATATTATAAGCATCATGAAAATTATTCTATGAACTTTATTTAATTAAGAACTACCACTAATCTATGAAGTCATCATCAGAAGAAGTAATATCAATAAGAAGCCTAGGAATAATTTTACAATTGTCATAAAAAGATTTTTACCAGATTTTTTCATGAGTCTAATTCTAGTCTGGTATTCGTCTTTACCGTTTTCTCTAAAATAAAGCCGAACTGTCCACAAAATTCTGATCACATTAAATGTGTGTTTGGTAGAGATTAAAATCAGATTAAAATTGAAAAACTAGCCGTTATTGTTGACTTTTATTAGACGAGTGAGACCCAACAACGGCCATATTTTCAATTCTAATCTGATTAATAGCCCTACCAAACGGGATTTAAATAGAGAGGTCACAGTCTAATACTCAAAGATCATAAAATAGAAATTCAGTTTCATTAATCTTGAACCAATAATAAATAAATAAATAAAGTATTTACCCCGCATCACTCCTGAGTGATCAGCCAAGGAGAAGAATACTCTCAGAAAAATGAACGGAATAAAAACCCAGAAAGGAGAATTAAAAAACGTAATAAAATACCTAAACATTTGGAGGAAAATCCTTCATGCCGAAGAAGAGAGTTGATTTCTTTCAAATGAACATTGTTCCACAATAGTACCTTATTTTCCTCTATCACACCTACGATCTTCTGTCCCTCAACGGCTCAATCAAAAGTCGCATGATAAAATTTCATAATTGTAAATATGATTGAAAAGGTGAACATTTCATCTGTGCATAAGTGTGAAGGATAATTGATTTATATATACCTTTGCGTTTGTAAGTATATGATTTTCTTCAGCTTTGTTGTGATGTATACATTCAATGTAAAGAAATTCTTTGTATGAGTATGATTATCCAGTAGGATAAAAATCAATGAGGATGCAGGAAGTATTCGTTGAAGCTAATATCTACGACAATCTTTCGCCTGTACAAATTCATCCTGGTTGCAGAAACTGATTCTATTGGGTAACCTAGAACGAAACATTCTATGTATTTGAGCAAAAACACTCGACAGTTCGGCGTACGGGGAAAATAGTTTAAGATTAAATTTGATTAGTATGTTGAATGTATAATTATGTTACACAGGGATTGAAATGTTATAGTACATAGTAAATAATTTAAATACTTACCCATTATTTATGGAAGGTTGATATGGTATGATGTGTAACCCCATTACTCTGTCTGTATTTTTCTTTAGGTATCGTCTGTNACCTTCTCTGACTTCGTACATTATTTCTCAGTGAGCAAATTTTAGGATTCACTTGACCATTTGATTTGTAATACACAAAATATGTTAAACTGCTCTATTAAAAATCGCCATAGAAATGTATGTAGGCATGAATGAAGGAAGCAACTAAAGCAACATGTGAGATTTGAAGATAGGGTGATGAGTTACAAATAGTAGACATGCAGGATCACAATATTATAAGCATCATGAAAATTATTCTATGAACTTTATTTAATTAAGAACTACCACTAATCTATGAAGTCATCATCAGAAGAAGTAATATCAATAAGAAGCCTAGGAATAATTTTACAATTGTCATAAAAAGATTTTTACCAGATTTTTTCATGAGTCTAATTCTAGTCTGGTATTCGTCTTTACCGTTTTCTCTAAAATAAAGCCGAACTGTCCACAAAATTCTGATCACATTAAATGTGTGTTTGGTAGAGATTAAAATCAGATTAAAATTGAAAAACTAGCCGTTATTGTTGACTTTTATTAGACGAGTGAGACCCAACAACGGCCATATTTTCAATTCTAATCTGATTAATAGCCCTACCAAACGGGATTTAAATAGAGAGGTCACAGTCTAATACTCAAAGATCATAAAATAGAAATTCAGTTTCATTAATCTTGAACCAATAATAAATAAATAAATAAAGTATTTACCCCGCATCACTCCTGAGTGATCAGCCAAGGAGAAGAATACTCTCAGAAAAATGAACGGAATAAAAACCCAGAAAGGAGAATTAAAAAACGTAATAAAATACCTAAACATTTGGAGGAAAATCCTTCATGCCGAAGAAGAGAGTTGATTTCTTTCAAATGAACATTGTTCCACAATAGTACCTTATTTTCCTCTATCACACCTACGATCTTCTGTCCCTCAACGGCTCAATCAAAAGTCGCATGATAAAATTTCATAATTGTAAATATGATTGAAAAGGTGAACATTTCATCTGTGCATAAGTGTGAAGGATAATTGATTTATACATACCTTTGCGTTTGTAAGTATATGATTTTCTTCAGCTTTGTTGTGATGTATACATTCAATGTAAAGAAATTTTTTGTATGAGTATGATTATCCAGTAGTATTAGAATCAATGAGGATGCATGAAGTATTCGTTGAAGCAAATATCTACGGCAATCTTTCGCCTGTACAAATTCATCCTGGTTGCGGAAACTGATTCTATTGGGTAACCTAGAATGAAGCATTCTACGTATTTGAGCAAAAACACTCGACAGTTCGGCCTATGGGGAAAATAGTTTAAGATTAAATTTGATTAGTATGTTGAATGTATAATTATGTTACATAGGGAATGAAATGTTATAGTGCATAGTAAATAATTTAAATACTTACCCATTATTTATGGAAGGTTGATATGGTATGATGTGTAACCCCATTACTTTGTCTGTATTTTTCTTTAGGTATCGTCTGTAGGCTACGAACTTTGGAGTCACTAATAAGTTTGTAGTTACATCGATTACTGCATTTGAATGTGCCTTGATTTGCTCTGGCATATGAACGTTCTGGCTACAGTCGTGTACGTAAACTTTCCATTCGGGAATGTTCACACAAAAGAGATATCACGTGCTTCCTGGGTACGAATATGAAATTAATAGGCATTTGCATTTTATCCATGGACGACCACTTATTGGTAAATTGCCATTTATGTATTCTTGTAAGATGGGTAAATTTGCTGTGTCTTTTATGGTATTAGTGTCACAACTCTCTATTTCTGCTATCATATGACGAGTACACTCGTTCTCATATTTGAAATTTAGGATTGCGTATTCTTTTGAAACAGGTGTTAGATTGTTGTTGATGCGTCGTCTCAACAATTTGAACTCCGTATCAAGATTCTAATAAAATAAGCAGATGTAAATTACATAGATCATATATGGAATTAAATTTATTATGGAAAATGAATATTACTAACCACAGTGGTTATAGGTTGGGTTGTGTCCATTATAACTTTTATTATGTCCCTTTTGTACATATTAGTAGATCCATCATCCCAATATGCGCTGCACAAGAAAATATTATTAAATTCGACATGAATGAAATGAAGCCAAGAATGTGTAAAAGAATAAAGTAAAATTAAATTGGTTACCTTGATGGATTTTTTGTTATCTAATTTCTAAGTGTCAAGTATCTATCCATAGAATAGTCTTCCAAAGGATAATTTGTTGATGGTATTGAAGACTGTACCTTTTTTCCTTTACTTTTTTGTTCTTTTGTCTATTGCGTAATATCTTCAATTGGTTTTGATGTTGATGTATGTTGTAGAACATGACTCATATGGACATAAGAATCTTGATGAAGGGAACCTATAATGACTTCCATATTTGATTCCCAATTAGATAATATTACCCTTCATCTCTTTACCTAGATCCTAGTGAAAGCACACGACCTTTTGGGAGGGGAAGAGGAGTTAAGATCTAATGTATTTGTTGTTTCCTTTGTTGTCCCTCAATTAGAGATGGCAACGGATCGGCTTCGGGGAGAGGTACCCCTATCTCGCTGGCACGGGGCGGGATGGGTTTGGGGTATGGACTTGCCCCGTTTAATTTTTTTTTTTCAAAAATTTCCAGTTAACTAATTTTTTTTAAAAAATTTTTAATTAATTATTTTTTTTATTCTTCACGGGCAGGTTCGGGGCGGGGCACCCCCTCATGCCCTGCCCCGCCCCACCAACCCGTCGGGGCGAGGCAGATTTTTTTGCTATCACTACCCTCAATACATTTTTGAAACCTATATCAGGATAACCAACCTAATTATTTAGGAGGTTAGGAAAACCAACAGTTTTTCTATTTAATGGCACTCCTAAATATTTAGAAGATTAGGAAAATCAACTATATTCTATTTAATGGCACTATAGGTTTTCTCAAAATGATTATTTTCCAGAGTTTCGGTAAATGAAGTACCTAATCAACAAAAATAAAGGAACAAAGTAGTGTATTATTGAAATAATTAAATGTATATTGAAAAATGAAAAGTAAGTTATTATTGAAATTATTGAATTATAACAAAGATAGAATCGTTCAAAAAATAATTCTCCACATACCGTATATGCAATTAACATACCGTATATCCAACTAACATACCCTATATGCAACTAACATGTAACATACCGTATATGCAACTTACCTGATATGCAACTAATGTACCGAATATGCAAATAACATATCGGATTAAACTGGAGGATTTGATGAGTAAAAATTGAAAAAATGAACAATAACATTTCATTGGTTACTATTGCATCTACAGTAGCAAGAAAATACATTTTTATTATAGTTAGAAATGTCATTTTTTATTCACAAAATTGGAAGAACTCACAAGCAATGTTATTAAACTCGGTCTAGACCGATCAGGAACTGACAAACCGGGCCATGCCCTGAGTTGGGGAAAGACCAATTTAGGTGAATGCAAGTGACCCGGTCAAAAATCGGGCTTTGACCAGGTCATCCATTTTTAAAAGTTATAGTTCAACATTTTACTTTATTTTACAGACTTTAAAATTATTAGGGACAAATAATTTAAGAACTTTAATTTTGCCTCAATAAAAATGTTTATACTTTAAATTTTCTTTAAATGATTTTTAAGCAATGACCCACTGATCCAATAATTGACCCACCAGTTCGCTCAGTAATTCGAGACCCAGTACCTCATCCGTGTTGATGCTTGGGTCTAGTATAATAACTATGCTCACAAGTACTACCCCTTATTCATTTCTATTTATTTATAATTTAAACAATTTATAAACATTTCCTACACATGCTCTTGTCAAGACCATAGAGCAAGTTACTGGACTATTCTCAAATATTCCTCTTTCCTCGACGTACTCGTGTATACAAAAACCCACAATTCTCTTATATCCCTGCTTGAAAAGGTACTAATGGTTTCCTTTTCTTTGTCATTATGAGTAATGCTATTTGATTCAAGTCATGTTAAGTAACAGTCTATGTGACATTGGGATCCACTGAATTCAATTGATTAAAATAAGAAACTTGCTATACTTACGGTCATTAGTGGGCTGTAATTTTTACAGCCCACTCACATTAGTGGGTTGACCGTACAAACTTCATTTTTCTTAAAATAAAGAAGTTACAAATTTTAACCAATTGAATGCAGTGAACCCAACCCCATACCAGTAACACCACTACTGTTAGAAAGCATTGTTCTTTCATCATTATGTGTTGAGATGGTAAAAAAACATACACCTGAACTTCATCAAACTCAATCATGTGCTAGATTCAAATTTATGTACAATGAGATAGAAAAAGAAGTGAAAACAAGACGATAAGAAAATAAAGATAGAAAAATGAAGAACTAGATAATTTGAAATTCTACTAGCAAGGGCGGATCAATGGGGCAGGCTAAAATTTCAAATTGAAGTGGTCTAATTTTTTTTTTTTGATTGGGAATGCTATTATTTCAACAGATTCATCATTCACTACGCTACTCGAGATGCCATCCAATCAGTCATGGAAACTAGACGAGACTTGAAGTTCAGATGTATTCTCTAAAATGATCAATCAAGTACTCTTCAACCCTCAGGCCGATGGGGCTGTCCACATGGCTATGAGAACTTCATACTCTGGGGATGACTATAACGAATAAAATGGAGAATATGTATTACAAATTGCTTACAAGAAACTGTATTTCATAATGTAAATACTTCTCAGAATCTTGCGCACAGAAAGTATTTTCAAAGCAAAATATTAACTTGGCAAGTAACTATGTCATAATTTCTAATTCATATTCGAGTGTTATTTTATTCTGTGCAGACAATTAGAAAGAGACAGTAACTAATACAAGGTGAAGCCATCATCGTAAGAGACGTGCCATCCTTGTCGACAAGGTGCAGCATTTTCGTCATATTCAGCACAACAGCTCCATCGTTTTTTCCAGTTGGATATACCAGTGTTTGGTCTGTTGTCTTTCTCATTCCATTTGTAAACAATCACTCCCGATTTATCACTCCATTCCCCGTCAATTCCTTGGTGAGGTGGTGCTAATGAAAATAATCCCTTCTCTCCTGCGTATTTAAGAATGTAGCTTCCAGATGGTTACAACATGCCAGAGGTTATCTAGGAACAAATTTTAATAAGACATGTTCTATGAATACATATATTGATGAAAAGCAAGAGCTATGGAGACATTTGGAAAAGTGGGTTAATATAATAAGCTACTTCAAGATGACACAGTTCAACTTCCAAGATTACTGGATTTAGAATGACCATTTAATCTGCGCAGATTTATAAATTATTGGATGAATCAGACAACTCAAAATCCTCAGGGACTCGATTTCCCATATTAACATTTCGACACAAAAGCCTTGGAAGTTCAATTCTAATTTAATTTCCCTTTGTTTTCATGTGAGGAGGCTACAGATATTCACAAGTAACCTCTTCAACAAAACTCGGGTAAGAACTGACACAATAAACGCTACTCCTTCATCTAACAGATAGCATTTTAAATTCATAAACTTCAGAAAGCACATAGCAGCCATTACCCTACCCCTGTTTATAATGGATATGTGACCCGCTTACAATCTCATAGCAAGTTGATAGCTGTATGTCAAGAACGAAATGGAGAACCAAAAGAAATTTCTTCACATTTCTACTCAATGACAACTCAAATATTTCATATTTGTGGTGAAGCCACCCGTATTTGAATTTCAGCAGAATGTATATAAGTCGTGTTACCTGTGCAACCACAATTTATGAACCTTTTGTACCATTTCTTAAGCACTACGGAAAAAGATCTAGGTTTTATCTGATTCCTAGGCAGTATAAGTTATAATTTTATCTCCAATGCAAAAGCATTTACATTAAATTGATGTATTCTTGTTTCCAATTAAGCCGGTACTTATTAACCAAATGACATAAACGGATACTGACTATTATTACCCGGACCCAGAAAAATCAGAGCCAAACAATATTTCTATAGCATTGGCCTAAAGAACTAAATAGTAGATGGAATGCAACGTAAATCTTCCATTTCAGCCAGACCTGCCATTATCAGTGAACTTTTTCAGCCAAACATACCTATATAATATTAGTTGGATCATAATAATTCTGATAGATGGAAGTAGTGGGTTGTTAATGGAAGAAAAAGTTGCAAATGTGATACAGATAGGGGCAAGAATCGGAGTGAAAGGTATGGCAATCACTATGCCCTGCACATCCCCCTCCCTCCTCTCCTCCATGGGGTCGGGGGAACAGAGGAGTTTTATCTTTTTAGCAGTAAAGGGCCGTTCATGCCATTAAAATGGGCAGAGGATTTTTTTTTTTTTTTCTAGTTCTTTGATAGAAATTTTATTCATGTTGCCATACTTCCCCTTCCACAACATCCAACATGCAAAATTTTGATCCATTTAATTGATCTACACCATCTTAAATCTATTTCTATATGAACATAAATTATAAGATTTAAAGGGCAAATATTTCTGAAGATTAACAGTTCTACATGATTATTTGATTCTCACCCTGCTTTGAGCATATGCAAAAAGCAAAAGTAGAAATAAATAATAACTTAGTATTTAAGAAAACACATCTGAGAACATCTGAGACTGCTTCTTCCTTTCTTCACATTACATGTGTAAAATTATTTTTTCTTTATTTTCATGTTTTGCATTAGAATTACAGACACACAAGTGCACGCCCCCTAGTGTCTAGTATATAAATTGTCACTCAACTGATTATAAAACAGGCAGTATGAAAATCCAAATGTATAGACTAACAGCATACAGGCAACACAAATAGCATTTCCTTAGTTTTAAAGTATTAAAGCATCCCATCAATCAAGAATTAAACCAATTTCCGAACAAACCCTTTCAGTTACAAAAAAAAATATATACACGAGACTGCAGTTAAGAAAATAAACTTGGGCATATTTTCATACCAGTGGTGTGGCCATGGAAGGAGCAAGCAGTTGGGGAGTTGTCCTTGTCTTCATAAAGAGAGTTGCATCTCAAGCATCTCTTCTGGGCACTAATAATTTGCAATTTTTTTGAAACTCTGTAATTGATTCTTGAAACTGAGTTGAATTGATGAGCATTTAAGGGGTTGTGTAGGAAACTTGGGGAAAGATTGTAATAAGCCAAAATCATATCAAAACTAACAAGATTGCTGCCAATTGTTCAATTCTTGAACGCTATGCAAGCAGTTAGCTTTTATCTTTTTTGGTGGAAAGGGCGAAAGGTTAACTATTACCTTCCAAGACATTCTGAGCTAGTGGGACCTTTTTAACCATACAATCTCTCACTATTCAAAATATGAATTTTCTCATTTAGCCCATATTTTATGGCCATTTTTTTTTTTTTCATAAGAGCTTTGAATAGCGTTCTAGGAGACTGTGTGGTTAAATAAAAAATAAAAAAAAATATATTGAATTTACGTATAAAATATTTTATTGTATAAATGTATGGTTAAAAATGTCCTATAGAAAAAAGAATGAGATTCAAACATGGACTTAATAGTTGTCAAATTGTGGCTAAATAATGACATTTTGAGGGTGTTTGGTATAAATTAAAATTAGATTTTAAGTGGATTCTGATAGAAGTTTTTGAAATATGTGGTTGAAAAGACGTGGAACCAATTAAAAATGTGATTGATATTGATTGTTTGACTTTAACTTAGATAAATCAGATTTTAATCCAACTCAAACATACCCTTTATTTTTCATTCGAGTTTAGAGATGGCAATGGGGCGGGGTGCCCCACCACTCCGCCACCCTGTCCCGCCCCGCCCCATCTTAGACGGGGCGGGACGGGTTCTGGGCGCGGACTTGCCCCATTTATATTTTTTTTCAAAAATTTCTAGTTAACTATTTGTTTTTAAAATTTGTAATTAATTATTATTTTTTTATTCTTCACGGGGTGGGTTCAGGGCACCCCCTCCCTGCCCCACCAACCCGTCGGGGCGGGGCAGTTTCAGGGCAGGGCGGGTTTATTTGTCATCACTAACATTATATTACAATTTTTCTTGTTATATGTAAATTTTATTCGTACATTAAATTTAAAAATTTTTTGTCCTCCATATCAGTCATTCCTGACTCTGCCCCTGCATGAGGTGTCACCAAAACCACGAGCAGTGCTGTGAGAGGCACTGATGAGCACGGTTGCATGGCGCTACTCCGCATCGGGACCGATCGAAGAAGCATCGGTGAGTGAAAAGACTTGACAGCGTCGGAGATAAGGGAAAGTATTGGTCTACCAACTATTTTCGAGCCATTCCAACACACTGGAATTTACGAAACCACTTCTAATCAGGGTGAATGGGGGTATTATCCAGGGCATTGTTGTCATTTGACCATCTAACTCAAGGGCAATTATGGAAATAAAAAAATTGGAAAATAGGAACGTTTGATATTCTGAGAAATGGATGGATGGCCAATTTCCTGAGTGTCCAAAATG
>CAIGRF010386282.1:0-18460 GCA_903798235.1 Fraxinus ornus | reverse complement strand
ATTTACAGCAACACAATATCAATATAACTAATGACATTTCATTCGTAACTTTTACAAATTAACGTAGCTCAATTCAAAAATATATAAATAACTAGCTTTCGAATAATATTAATTCAATGCATAAAAATACCAAAAAGTAGATATTAATATTAAAATATCGGTGATCCATATTAAAAAATTGAGGCCCAAGGTTTAAAATTATGAAATGATCTGATTTAGAGCCTATTTGGTTAGGATTCTCCAATTCTACAGTAAATTAATTCTCATTTTTCAACCACACATTCTTCAATAAAATAATATTTTACATCGCATCAATAATTTTTTCTTCTTTTTCAACCACACATTTCCCATCATATCACTATTCAAAATCAATTCTTCCTCTAAAAAAATCTAAACCAAACAAGCTCTTAATTAATTAATTTGTTAATTCATTTAAAAAAAAAGAAAATAATTTAATTAATTCAATAAATAAAAAAATTATTTAGTTTCGGTTCTCATTCGGTTCTTCGGTTCTTGTTCTAGACCGGTCGATTCGGGTACTCATTCGAGTATTTAACTTGTGAAGAATCGTTCGATTCGGTTCGGTCTAATTCGATTCAGGACTTTTGGACACCCCTAAATGAAGGATGCATGAAAGAATCCGATCCTTCTATTCGTTTTTAGGCTCCGAATGTGGCGAGTTAGTTCGATAGATGACTTCTATTTACGTTTTTTCACCTTAACCAAAATATGCACTCCTATAAGAGTTTGGACCCGCATTTGATTAGGATCCGACCCTTTTTTGGCCCACTTCGCTGAGCACAATCCTCACTTTCATGTTCCACCTCCCCCAATGCTCTCACTCTTTCTCCTTCCTCCTTCAATTCAGTTAGTTAACTCACTGAACCACAAATAAATTGTTCCATAAGTTTTTTTTTTTAAGCCTTTTCTTTTTGCTTGATATTGATGGAAAATCTGGGCCTTGCTTCATCCTCTAAAATTGTGCTGGGTTTTTCCCCAAATCCCAGAAACACAATTCTCTCTAGGAAACCCTTTTTGGGTCTTCCGAATTTACTCAAGAAAACCAGTAAAAATGGCAGACACACCAAAGGAAATTCATCATTTTCAGCTGTTTCTTTACTTCAGGGCCACAAAACCACCAAAACTATTGGTAAACCTCATTTACTGACCACTATCTCGATGTATGCATTATTGTTTTCGTCTTTATTAAATATACAATCTTTAAAATAATCAGTGATTATTTTATCTGAATATGAATGTGTATGTTTGCCTTTTGTCGAAATGCAACTTTTATTATGGATTTTGTTCCTATAGGTGATTTTTTATTTTTTTTTAATGTTGATATATATTAATATACGTGCCTATATGTTTGTTTTTGGTAAAGATGTTATCTTTATTATTTACACGTGTGCTAAATTTTATGTTTACTGAGGCAAGTCTCTGCTCGTAGACCATTTTTTTTTTTTTAAACTGGTGCTTTTGTTCCCCTTTTGTGTCTTTCATTGATGACTTTTGCTGTGTACTGTATTGGCTCTTTATTCTATAAGAGATTGGATAACTCCGTAGTTGAATGAGTTGAAAATGTTTTTAAAAGCAAGAAGTTAAGAAAACAATTTCCCAAAAAATGGACTGTAGGTTTAGTACATTTTAGGTTAGTCCTTTTGTTTCATGATGTCCTTGAGACTTGATGGATGGTATTGGTTTTATTGAAGCCTAGAGAACTTTATGTCTCCATGATGGTTGACGTGATAATAGAAGCACTAAGGCGGTGGTGTTTGTCTCAAAACAGTAGTTTTGGGCTGTGATATTGCAGGTGACCGTAGGGGAAGTTGGTATTGAAGACACCCGTGCTATCATCTGTAGATAATCCATCTCCGTTTGCACAAGAAAAGGCAGATCAAACTGGTTAAAACTCTAGTACGTTTAAGGAAAAAAATGTTTTAACACCAGTGATAACCTAGCTTAAAGACCATATAAAGCATCTAGCTCGACAACGCTTAAGTACCATCATACATAATAAATAATGTCCCTTCTGTAATAAGTCGATGGGATGGTCGTGGTAAGGGTAGAAATGATTCTTGGAGCCAGCACTTGTATTGTCAGGTTTCTGGATTTAAGGATAGAGAACTGCCACAATTATCACCCTGAAGAAAGTTGTATTGCCATTTGTGCAATGAAGTCTTCTGCTTAAGTGAAACCAGTGGAGCCTATGTACCTAATAACTTTGATTACGCATATCCATTTGAAAATGTTCTTTCTGGACCCGCATGGCATGTGATTACGAGTTAAAGAACGGAATTATATGTGTTGGTTAGTTCCTTGGTGCTGATGGTTTGTCTACACTTAGGTATTTACAAGTTTATGCTTGCGATAATAGTTTTATTTTTGAAATGGGGGAAGGCACATCTAGATCCTGGATTAGTTAGTTCTTTGAGCATTTTCTTCAAGTACAATTAGGCTTCAGCTTTATTGCCAATGACTTTATTTTTGGCTTTAAAGCATGCTTGGCTAAGCCAAAAATGTTAACTTATAGGCAACTTTTAATATAAATTTTATTTTAATTGGTCAAAGTTGGAAATAAGTAGGATGGTTTGAGATTAAGGTAAGAGTTATTTGCAAAATAAGCAGCTTTTTTACTTAAAAGTAAGAAAATAAAGGGTGCGTTTGGTTCACTGGAAACCATTTTCAATTTTCAAATTTTCAAAATGCTAAAAACGTGTTAGATTCAGTATTTCTAAAAATGCATTTTCGAAAATAAGGATAAATCATTAAACTCAAAACACAATTTTGACGTTGTGAGTCAAAACATGGAAAAAAAGCGTTTAAATAAAATTTTATTTAAATGAAAATAAAATTCTATCAAATAAATTTTTTAAATTTAAAAAAAATTTGATAAATTCTAAAAAGAAAAAAAAGAAAAAAAATTGAAAAAATGAAATAAAAAATTATAAAAATTTAGAAAAGTAAAAATTATAAAAAATAAATAAATAATAGTTCAAGCTCTTAATAATTATTTACATAAAAACTTTTTAAAAAAATTTATATGAACACAGATAAAATTATTCTCTGTCCTTGTCATTAATTTTTATTATTATTTCCTATATTTTGAACTCAATTTATTGATCGTTTTTATTATACTTTTATAAAGCGAAAAAATATTTTAAAATTCACCAACTAATGGGTTATGCTACGTGTACCTAGCAACTTACATAATTGGCCGCCGCTTGTCAATTCGATCAAAAATTATGTAACTTGTTGGGTACAAATAGATTTGTCCATTGCTCGATAATATTAACATAAAATTTTTCTATTTTTACGGAATAATCAAATTTATGAAATAAAATGTCATGATGTAATTTTTTTAAAATTGAAAACCAAATATATTTTCTAATTTTTTGTTTTGAGAAATAATATTTCAAAATGACAAATCGAACGCATTTTTAAAAATCTTAAAAGAGACTCTCAAAAAGGAATCTGAAAATGAATTCAAAATTGGATTCTGAAATACAAACTAAATTGGCCCTAAGTAATCCAAAAATGTTTGGAAACAAAAGTTAAGCTTAGCCAAACACTCTCTTTAGTGATTTTTCTTCCTAAGAGTACATGATAGAGATACGCGCTTTAATAAATGTCTCTCATTAAGTAGATTATAACATGTGTACAGCATAACGTGGTGTTTTAACTGCTATGAACACCAGTTTACATGATAACTAGCAGCTATCACTTTTCAATAAATATGTTATCCATGGTTCTTGTTGCATTAGTGACTTCTTGTAGCAAAGGATTTGATGTTTTATCATTACTGCTCATCCTTTTCTTCTGATCCTCATGCAGCGTTGGAAAAAGTTAGGAGGAACTATTTTGCAAGCACTTCTACTTCAAAGAGCCAAGAAACATCTTCAGTTGGTGTAAATCCACAGATTTCCATGCCTCCTCCATCTTCTCAAGTGTAAATATCTCTTACCTCATATTAATCCGGTGATATGTGTTCCTGTCGGCAATTTTTCACTAATTAGAGTGACATGTCAACAATTCATTTTTCAAACTAATAGACATGGACTGAGTGACTCAATGTTTCCCTCTATTTTGTTCCTATGTGTGGTGTGATTATTGGAAGTAGGTTTGGTTACTGATGATAGAATTGAATCTCAGTTTTTTTTTGGATATTAACATGTTGTATGATACTTCCTCTCTCAAAATAGGGGGTCACCTCTTTTCTGGATTGGAGTTGGTGTTGGCCTCTCAGCACTTTTTTCATGGGTAAGTAAGAGGACATTGCCTGTTATTTCTTCTTAAACGTCTTGGTTCTTAACATCATTATCTTTTTTCTACTTCATGGAAGATATCTTACATTTCTTTCTGGCCATTTTTTATTACATTGCAGGTGGCTACATACCTAAAGGCGAGCAACTTCTTCCCCGAGCTAACTATGCTTCGTAATTTTTCTTATTGTTGCATATTTCTTTTAGTTTTTGAAAACTATAAGTCAAACGGTTGATTTGAAAGGGCTTTTTTATCCTACATAACTCATCAAGCAGTGTCTTTTGTGAACTTTCTTTTTGTACTGTTGTTCTTCAGATGGTTATTGATATAAACTTTACTAAAGTCAGTCCAGTAATCTTAGTTTTGAGTGAAAACTAGTTTAGCTTGTAAGGTTACATCAGCTTTAAGCTTCCCATGGATCAACGAAACATTTGCCAGAATATCTTTTGCCTGAAAGATTGGTTGTATAGACTTTTAGGCATAATGCATTGCCGAGTACAATATTTTTCAAGAATTCAATAAGTTATTTCTTTTTTTTGTTGGGCAAACCTTTAACCCTCATGAGCAGTCTTTAGATTTGTAGAAAAATGATGATCTGCCATACATTAAAACAGACATCGAATTCTGACCTGTCCCATGGTGTTGTCATCTTCGACGAAGACTTCATATGAATATTGATGTTTGTTTGCAGGTGCATACCTTATTAACAAGCCTTCCAACAATGTCACACATGAAGTTGTATGGAAGTATGGTAGATCTAGGTTTTTGTTTACCAGACAAGATCCAAGTCTTTAAAATTTTTAGTTCAAAATTTGTTTGAACACTTCCAGATTTTGTCAACTTGTTATTTTTTTATGGCACAGAAATTTGAAGCTATTGTTCTTATAAATTTGAGACTGTGGTATCTAATTTGGTCTCCATATCATGTATGGCAACCCAAATAATATTTGTAGTTTCTGGGACGAGTGATCAATGGTCTGACTAATGAGTTATCCAAGATATGTAATTCTTCATGAGGCTCATCAAACTGTTGCATATTGGTTGTTGCAAAGCTTCAATGTACTCAGTGTAGTTTTATGTATAGATCTATGGCAAATGCATAACATGGAGGGTTTAACATGTGATGATCTAAGCATTTTTTAAGATGGAAATGTTGCATATCAGAGAAAAGATATTGACATGATTGCATCAAAATTGATGAAAACTGCTTGTAGTTTGTAGCGTAAGATATGCTTAGGGAACCACTTAAAGTAATTACTGCGTTTTTGCTCCTTGTTGTCTTCACACAATGAGTAGGCAGGATTTCTCTGGAAATTGTATGTGAAGATAAGAAAATAGCTTGATGCAAGGCTGCCAAGTGTAGCTTATGCTTGAAATGAGTCTGGTCCAATCTTTCTCCACCATTTTAAACCATGCTGTAAAACTAAATTTTGAATGGGTAATGTTCTAGAGTGAAGGATAGAATGTGAGCTCATAGAGTTATCAACTCTGAAGGATTTTGCAGTTTATTGTGGGGTTATTTCAGCCCAAGTGCAGTGCTACTTGAATGGATACACTAGGTTCAATATGGAAGAAAGGTGCATCAATGGAAAAATGTGTGGCATGCAATGCATTCACTTATGCATTGGCAGGAGTTTGTGGGATTCATTTATATGGTAAAACACAAATTTGCATTACTTAAGTGCAATGATGGTGGAGTTGTTATGCAGGGTAGTTCCTTCTAAAGATAAGATGAGACTACTTGCCCCTTATTGTTATGGACTAAGTTGATCTGGAGAAAATGTGATGCCTGTTTGTCTAGGATGGGCTTAATTATATCTGTTGAGATCTGGTGGAAGGGATTGCTTTGATACTTTGTAGTGCTTTATGACAATTGTAATGGTCCATTTGTTCATCTTGCTCAAAACAAACTTTTCAGTCTTAACGTAGTAGTGAGTTTTTAGACCAAATTCACGTTCATCGTTATAGCACATGCGTATTTATCGATTCAATTACTTAGCTATTACTAGAATCAATAAACTATGGTTGCTTTTTCATGTCTCTGACCTAACTGCACATATCTCACTTATGCAGAAATATGCTATGCAACAAGCTTTCAAGACATTGATGGGACAGATGAATACTCAAAATAATCAATTCAGTAATGCTGCCTTTTCGCCTGGGTCACCTTTCCCATTTCCCCAACCCGCATACCCAACATCAGATGCAAATACAACTTCAACATCCGCTGCATCTCAACCTGTAACTGTTGATGTACCTGCAACCAAAGTGGAGGACCCTCCATCTGCAGCTGTCAAAGAGACTGTAGAACCAGAGAAGGGACCAAAGAAATATGGTATTATTGATTCCTTTCTGTTGTGACATTAATACAAGTATGTTAAGCAAAAACTCTTATACTTCCAACAAGAGGAAATGAAAATCTTTCCTATTGCTTTGTTATTGGGTGGGTCTTTTATTAATTTTGCACCCAAGTAACAACCTCTTTTAATTTTTCTACCAATGACATTTTCCCAATACCAAATCTCTTCGTGGCATGAAGATTGAGGCAGCTACTCTTGAGGTTTTATTATACTATGGATCTGAATTGTTGTCTTTTTCATCACCATCTTCTTTTTTGCAGCTTTTGTAGATGTTTCCCCAGAAGAAACATTCCAAAAAAATGCTTTTGAGAATTACAAAGAATCGATACAGACAGATGCACCAAAGGATCCCAAGCCTTTCCAGCAAGTGAGTTGAACTCTCATTTATGGCTGCTGTGATGATTTATGATAAAATTATTATCATTTTAATTATCTGGATATCTCCAAAGGTTTCTGAAAATGGATCTGCTGCGAACAGAGGAACCGGTTTTTCAGAAGGCCTCTTCACCGGTAAGTTGGGAAATCATTTATCATCATTATAGTAACCTCATTTGTAATAATTTATCTAGTTTTTAGTGCAGACCTTGTAAGATGTGATTCTCTTGCTTTGCGGAGACTGATTTTGTTTTTTACAGTTTTATTGCACTGCATAATATTTTTGTTATTTAACGAGTTCGTACTGGATTTTGCTAAATTTCTCTGTATATTCTTATTTTCTGATTGATCTTCTGGTTCTTTTGAAGAACAATAAGGATGTTCATAAAGTATACATTAGTTACATATGCAAATAAATTAAAGGCGGATACGTGTGCAGACCAATTTTTTTAGTGCCCTCAATAATGTGAAGGTGTATCAAACTAAGTATTCATCATATTGTATATGAGGAAGGCTGTTGTATTAACTGTTGTCGCTTAAAATAGGAGTGTGCTTTGATATATTTGATAGACATGTAAAATTGTCCTGGCATAATGTATATGCATTTGAGTTTGGATCAAACTAAAATATTTGAATAAAAGATTTTGCTCACATAATATATGAAATTATATCCTTTCCTTGTGTCACAGTATTTTTTCTTGAAATATTTTAGTCTCCTTTACAACAGCTTGCAAATGGAGATTTCATATAGGATGGTTGTTCTGCATTGAGTCTGACTATACCGTTCTTGTTTGCTTCTCATACATTTGTGCTCGTTGGATATAAGTGCATGTTTGCTACATAGTAGCGCATCCATGACTAGACACTATAATGGACAAGTTTTTAGTTTCTTTTTCTTCCTTAATAAAGTCCAGTGCTTTCGAATCCTCTCCACAGAAAGTGCTATAAATTGTTTAATCTTTGTATTGATTGATTTCATTTTTGGGGAGTAGGTTCATTATGTCCACAGTTTTGACTTAAATGAGACCAAATAAGCTGTTTCTCTTGTAATGGGCAGAACAAACAAATCCCCTCTTGTCAGTGGAAGCTTTGGAGAAAATGATGGAAGATCCAACTGTACAGAAAATGGTTTATCCGTAAGAGAACCTCAACCTTATTATATATTTCTGAATATTTTAGTTCACATGCCATCATTTAAACGTCTTAGTTATTTCTGTTCACGATGCAATGACGTTTGATTTAAGCACGTGATATGTGAATAATGACATTTGTATCTTCACCTGATCGAAGTGGTTTAGAATTTATGCAGTTTAGAATTTCCTTTTGCATTTTTACTTCATTACCATTGGAGTCTGGAGAAATTTTACACTCAATTGAAAAATGCTTGTTATGTCCTGGGAATAATTGCCGCTCAAAATTTTGTGGATAGATCTACTAAAAAAGATTGCTAAAGATGAGTGTGAAAAACAACTTGTTATATTTAATCAAACCCTTTATAAGATCTCTGTTTGGGTGTTGCCTACAAAAAAAAATGTTGCTTCTGGGTTTTGTCTTTTGGAAATTTCAGCTTAAATAGGAGACAAAGCTTGGGAAGTCGGTCAGACACCTATGGCATGTTTGGTATGGTAGGGCAGATTGGATAGTACTCGACAGTATTAAGAAAGAAAAAGAAGCCAAAATGTTGTTCATTATTATGTCTAGTGCTGCATGCCGAACATGCACGTAGTGTTTTTCCTATGAACATCGCATAGTTCTCCTATATTATTGATATTTCAAAAATCATATGCTTAATTATTGATAGTTATTGCTCATTTTTATCTTTCAGCTACTTACCTGAGGAGTTGAGGAATCCTACTACATTTAAATGTGAGTTCGTTTTTCCCTTACCCATTTAAATTTAGTTATGCTTAAACTTTTCTGTTTTGTTGGGATTTGATTTATTTGTTAAAACACGACTATCCATTTATTTCTTTGGCAAAGGTGAAACATCTACTTGTAGAGACTTAACAGAACTTATTTCGGATAATTCTAAGTGTAAAGATTTCCGAATGATTTTCTCTCGTTCAGCAGGCAAGATTTGACAAGCGACAACTGCTGTTTTTGTTTTCGATGACTTATTTTCTTTTTCTTTGAAGGGGGTTGGGACGGCGGAAATGAGGGTCAGTTTGTAGATGTTGGCCATTCCCCCTGCCAATATTTGGAGTATGACCTTATAATCACGAAGCTTTGTCCTTCTAAATTTAGCTAAAACTTTTCTTTGTTGTCCATAGAAAACATGCATATTACTGTTTCTTTGTATAATTTGAATCCTAACTGCGTGTTTTAGCTGTATTTGATTGTATTGGGCAGTACTATGAACAATATTTTAAATTCTTTTTTCTTATTACTGTCCAATATTGTGTAATCCACTTTACTAATTGCAATGAATGTAAATCTGTTATAGGGATGCTACAAAATCCACAGTATCGTCAACAATTGCAGGACATGCTGTAAGTATAACTTCTAAGTCCTTTCTGTATAAAATATCCCAGTATACATATTACACACAAATATTTAGCTTTTATTATATATACAAAGGTGTAAATTGTCATGGTATTATTGATTTGATCCTAATTATGTATCTTCTTTTTGGTTATATATTCACAGAAATAACATGGGTGGAAGCCCAGAATGGGACAACCGCATGATGGACTCCTTGAAAAGTTTTGATCTTAGCAGTCCCGAGATTAAGCAACAGTTTGGTGAGTTTTACTGTGATTTAAGTTTAGCTGAGTATGCGTAACCTAATATAGAATTGATAATAAGAATTGATAATATTAATTTTTTCACTGTTTGCCGTGTGATAAAATTACTTTCTATTATCCTCGAATACTTTTTACAATGTCAAACCTCGTCTATTATATTGTCGAGTTGTGTTCACCACCAAACATGAACTTATTGTTTCTTGCCTGACGTTATATCTTGCAGATCAGATAGGGCTTACGCCCGAGGAAGTCATTTCTAAAATCATGGCCAATCCTGAGGTAGCTATGGCATTCCAAAATCCTCGAGTTCAAGCAGCTATTATGGATGTAAGTATCTTTTCGTCCTTTTGCCTTCCATTAAAATTTTTCATTTTCTTATGCGGTTTCCCAGCAAGATAGTGGACCTACTCGCCTTGTACTTCCTGCTGGGATTTTACTATCCAATCAAAGTGAAAGTCTGATTTTGTATAATCTTATTGAACTTCGGGACAAATGTTCCCTTTTGCAGTGTTCTCAGAATCCTCTGAGTATTGCCAAGTATCAAAACGACAAAGAGGTAAGTTGAAAGTTATTGTGAATCTTTGTATAATTCTTTTTTCAGAATATCAGCATGAATGTCTGTTTTGTTTCACTTTTGCATTAAGCCTTTTGCTTTTTATTTTTCACATTGGAAGTAATGCGAAGGTCACCCGCTATTCGTCTCAGGTTATGGACGTTTTCAATAAAATATCGGAACTTTTCCCCGGGGCAACAGGTTCTTAACTGGAGTGTACCTGCTCCCTTTTATCTTTTTTTTGCCTGCACAGATGAGATATCAAAAGTATAGGGCACCTGTTAGCATGTTTCTGCTTTACGATGCTCACACATCAAGATGTGGCATCAATTTCCTTTCTACTCTTTATAAATTTAACGTTAATCTTGACTCTATTGTGGCTTTGTTAGAAGTACATTCTTGTCCAGCTATAGATCTTACGAGCTTTTTGCCTGCTATTGTAATTGTTGTGGATTTCTATTTTGATTTGATTGCTAACCCTAAACGTTAATATGCTTCTTCCTACCCGTTCTTGCCTTTGTCTTTGCCTATCTTTTTCCTTTGAATGTTTCCTATTTGCATTCAATCTTTAGGAGCATGCTCGATAACTGACGAGCCCAAAAAATGGTGAAATTCAATCTGTATCCAGTAGATCTTGTTCCGGAGTGGAAAGGGATTCTTGAAAAGAATCTTGATCCTAGTACAATGCTAATCTGATTCTTTTGTATAATCGGACGGCTAGAATTCAAGGATATAAACCCCACATCATTCTGAGGTCGGATTGGTTCGACCCCACCGAATATAGGAATATCTTGAAGCTTAACTCATTGGTTGTGTTGTAGATTGCTGCACATTGACATCTGGGTTCAAGTTATTCATGGTTTTCATGGTATATGATAATGGAGTGCCGGTTTAGGAATTAATTTGAGAACAAAACTTAAAGAGCATGTTTGGCCAAACTTGAAGAAGTTACTTATAAGTGAATATGCAAGTTTTAAAATAAAATAACATACTAGACATCACTAATTGTGTATTATAAGTTAGGGATGACATGTTTGGTGCTTTAGTTGATTGGTTGAAGTGGTTTAAGAAAAAGAGACGTGACGATTTGACGAGTTGTGTTTAATTTATGTATCAGCTACCCAACATGTCATGAAATGTCATAAGAGAATATTAACGTTAAACGCCTCGAAAATAAGCAATTGCATATTTTTCAACCAGGCTCATATGTTGACAAAAAAAAAAAAAAAGAGAGAGGTTATAGCGTTAAATCGAAAGTTAAATAATCAAGAAATTAAATTGGGGGTGTCTTATCACTAATTCAATTAAGGATCAGGCACTAGTAGTGGCACATGATTCTAGCGTGGGAAAGAGCAACTCCAAACCAGCCAGCTGTGTTCCGGTCGGATGTGGAACACCGATGAACCCATCTGCTGATCAACTCAGAGCGTAGACCAACACAAATATAGGCGGCAGTCAAAGTCTAGGCAGCCGATATGCCTGTAAAGTGCCATCGCCTCAATAAATCCAGTTATAAATGATAGTAGCTCGAGGGAAATAAACTAGAAGCAAGTAACAAGCATTAAATTAATGTACATTGAGTATTTTTCTTTACGTTAGCTCACAATTGATGGCAATCCATATATCGGTTTGAAAAGGGAAGAAAAAGTCCCTCAACAACATGTTCAGTACAAAATATAGACAGTAGCGAATGATATAAAAGAAACATCTATTTCTTTTTCAACATCAAATAAAGTATAGTCCAGCTTATCAAACATGTCACAAGAGAATACGAGTAAAACTAATCATCTCGATTCTAATAACATCCTTCTCCATCCACCCTGCCCATCGGCATCCTCCTTGATCTAGACTACCTTTTCCTTATGGATTTCTTTGATGTTTCACACTGACACTGAACCTATGGCAGCCTGCCTTTGTCCAAGTACATTTCTCAACACGGTGTCGATCTTGGTAAATACGTCCTCCTTGGAAAGACTTCCATCCACCTGCAACCATAGAAAAATAAGGTTCTTTCGAAGTGATAGGGTGAGGAAGATGCTATTTAGCCCCAAGGAAAGGAATTTTGCATTACGATATCAACTTTCTAGGAAACCGATAACTTAGTGAACGTTAATCACTATTGAAATTATAATTTAAGTTGATCAAACATACTTTTTATCTACTCATCTCACATGATTCACAGCTTACTACCTACTTATTATTCATACATTTCGCAAAATCCATGGCTTATAAGTACTTTAAAACACTTGCAAACATGTTATTAATTTACTTTTTCTTTTTTTCTTTTTTTATAATCGTGGATGTCCGGGCCAGCTTGCCAGCTACTCGACTAATTCCACGGGGTCATGAAGTTTATAGCCGGTACTCACAACAGTGGCCCTGAGTTCAGAGCGTAGACCAACACAAATAGAGGCGGCAGTCAAAGTCTAACACAAATAGAGGCGGCAGTCAAAGTCTAGGCAGCCGATATGCCTGTAAAATGCCATCGCCTCAATAAATCCAGTTATAAATGATAGTAGCTCGAGGGAAATAAACTAGAAGCAAGTAACAAGCATTAAATTAATGTACATTGAGTATTTTCTTTACGTTAACTCACAATTGATGGCAATCCATATATCGGTTTGAAAAGGGAAGAAAAAGTCCCTCAACAACATGTTCAGTACAAAATATAGACAGTAGCGAATGATATAAAAGAAAGAATTTTAACATCTTTTTCTTTTTCAATTCATCAAATATAGTATAGTCCAGCTTATCAAACATGTCAAAAGAGAATACGAGTAAAACTAATCATCTCGATTCTAATAACATCCTTCTCCATCCGCCCTGCCCATCGGCATCCTCCTTGATCTAGACTACCTTTTCCTTATGGATTTCTTTGATGCTTCACACTGACACTGAACCTATGGCAGCCTGCCTTTGTCGAAGTACATTTCTCAACACGGTGTCAATCTTGGTAAATACGTCCTCCTTGGAAAGACTTCCATCCACCTGCAACCATAGAAAAATAAGGTTCTTTTGAAGTGATAGGGTGAGGAAGATGCTATTTAGCTCCAAGGAAAGGAATTTTGCATTACGATATCAACTTTCTAGGAGACAGATAACTTAGTGAACGTTAGTCACTATTTAAATTATAATTTAAGCTGGTTAAACATACTTTTTATCTACTCATCTCACATGACTCACAGCTTACTACCTACTAATTATTCATACATTTCGCAAAATCCATGGCTTATAAGTAAAAAGCACTTGCAAACATGTTATTAATTTACTTGGTGGTAGCAATAATAGGATAGTTATACTGTTTCCAGTAAATGACTCGTTAATCTGGTTCACGTTCCATAAAAAACCATGTGAACAATCAGTGGAGTACAAGGGGAAGAATATGCTGAAAACTTTCCCACAAAATCGATCTTTATTCCAAAATATCAACCACGAAGAACCATTGTTCACTTTCAAGAGAAGTTTTAAGCTTATTTTTAACTAAGCTTACTGAGCAAGATATGTGTGTGCTGCAGAGGGAAGATGGACTCAACTACCTCAATGAGAGCCTAAATATAAGAGGGGTGAAGTTTCAACTTCCCTAAAATTCAACGTTTATGAGCGAAAAGGTTTTAAGCAGATATGGATGTGCCATTGCATTAGTATTCTGAACTAAACAATGCCACAATCACAAGCACTATGACTTGGGCTGGAAACTATTATTTTGGTTCATGAGTGATAAAGAGAATGGAGAAAAGGGGGAGCAAAAGGAGGAAGCTAAGGAAGAGAAAATATAGGGAAGAAACTGAGGCAGCAACTGACACGATTAATAGATAAGAAAACCCATAATAATAACAAATAAAATGAGACGCGCTGACTGGTGCTTAACCAAGTTTATGAGAGCATGTTTGGCAAAGCTTAAATTATAATTTAAGCTAGTCAAACTTACTTTTTATTAACACATTTCATAGGACCCACAACTTACTACACACATTCCATAGGAGCCACAACTAATAAGCACTACTAAACAAGCGCTAAATCAATTTCCAGAAATTTTCTTTGGAACATTTACCCCACTTCCTTGAGCCAAAGTAGGAAAATTAACCTCAAGCTTGACAACGTTGTATGCGCAGATATGCTTAATACGAAATATAGAAAGTAGAAACCAGCTTTAATGCCAATTTGCTTGTGCAAAAGAGTTAAAATGACGATCTTGGTAGGAAAATTTACTTTCTATATTCACAAGTCAATAATCAACACATTACATAGGGAAAGAAAATACATATTACATACCCTGACTGTTACGTCTTCATACATTGAAAGCACGGCCTCCACATTTTTGTTATGTGTGAGCAAACGCAGTTTTACCTGAAATGGAAATCTATTATAAAGAACTAGCTCAAACACATACCAATATATAAACATTTTAGATATATCCTGACAGTCACACAAGCAAAGGCCGAGTATCTAAAAAGGGAGGATAAGTAAAACCAAACAAAAACAAAGTCACGTTTCAAGATACAGACGTAAAATGAAGCATGCCTTTTCTTCGGTGTCATCAAAGCGTTGAGTAAGCCTAGCAGCAATTTCTTCAGTTTCAGGGGGAAAATACTTTAGATGATATATTTTCCCTGTGACAGGATCTAGTCTGCGGCCAACAACTCTCTCAACTAGGATCTCTTCAGGGACCTGTAGAGGAAAGAGAATTTATTATACTCACATTTTATGACTACTAACTCAATCAAGACAAATCCAACAAATTGTTCAAAAAGTGAAGTCAAATTTCTCGACCCTGTAACAAAAACAAATATTAATTAGACATAGATCATGCTAGCTCTCGGTTCTTAAGATGATAACTTTTATATTACAGAACCTCACATCAAGAAGAATGAAAATGTGTGGCTCGAAGCCAAATCCTTTAAGAGCAGTCGCTTGTGACAAGCTCCTTGGATATCCGTCCAAAAGCCAGCCTTTTTCTTGAGAATCTGGTTGTGACAAACGCTCCTTGACCATCTACAACCATAGAGAATTGCTAATTCATTTTCTTAACTAATATTTTATTGATAGTTTGAATATTATTTCGAAGAGAAACAATAAAAAGTATGAATATAAAGCTACCGTTACAACTATTTCATCTGGGACCAACTGCCCCTTCTCCATGTATTCCTTCGCTCGCCTCCCATTTTCTGTCCCAGCAGCAACTTCAGCCCTGAGAAGATCTCCAGCCGCAGTGTGCACCAAATCGTACTGCACATTGGATTATAACATAAACAAGTAGCCTGGTGTGACATTATGGCACAAAAAAACTGAAAATAAAGAAATAGAAGGACAAAGACATATATCATTCAAATCCATGCTCATTGAAGTGGTCCAGGACAACAAAAAATTTAAAATGCAAGAAGACCAAAACACCAGGCATAACCTCAAAAAAGCAAACCGTTTACTGCTAACCAAAAATATTTTCTTCTACAAAGGAAAAAAAAAATGCAGACACTGAGTATGATTGGCTGCACTGTTTAATAAGATTGCTGCTCATTTAGTGTTGAGTCAGTTTTTAAATTTATACTGATCCTAAATCAAAATCAACGCGCTATTAATAAAAAATTTTCCAAGTTCATTACTACACAAGAATCCCTGGGGTTTTCCACGCCAGACACCATCCTTGTATTTAGCTAATTTTTGGAAAATGTATATTGGTTTCATGTCATCATCGAATTTTCCGGTCAAACCAACCATTTATGGGGCTAAAGTTTATATACTGTATTTTGTTTTCATCCTAAAGATAAACTATACTATATCAATCACATTTTTAAAGGTAAAAAACCAAAATTAACCATTGATCCAACCGGAAAAAAAAACAAAAAAAAAAAACCACCACATTCGAACATGTACTCAATCTAAACATATCCACTAGTACCAAATCAATCCTCTTGGCATGAATGTATAAATCCAATTATGTCATAATGCTATTTGAATGCTATTTTCAACATACGAGGAAGATTTCGAGGTACGTTTCTGCAGTTTCCACACAATTGGCTATCAAACTCTCAATGGAACTTCGACGTGTATTGAATTCTTGGCCGAGGGTTCCTTACATGCCCTTCCACAAAGGTCGTCTCTTTTAGATGTGTCTCTTTGAATGGTTGTGACTCTTGGAAAGGAAATAACTCTTCATTTAAATGATGCAATTCAAAATGACATAACCTTTAACAATGAACACAATCCTTCATTAGAGTACAAAAAATGCATCATCCTTTTGATGCATTATATTAATCAATTCATTCAAATTAATTAGCCTATATAAGTAGCTCCAATAAAACCCACCATAAATATCGATTTCGACTGCCATTAAACACGAGCAAAATCCTATATCAACAGCATTAAAAGTAGCAAAAAACAAATAATTAAAATAATTAAAACTATATAAAAATTTTAAAAAATAATAAAAAAAATTCACCTTCTTAGTGATGAGCTCGCATTGGGTTCCTTTACCAGAAGCAGGAGCTCCTGATATCATTACTTTCAACGGCTCTGCCTTAATCCCAGATACCACAACCTATTTCAGATTTTTCAANTCAAAAAAAAAAAAAAAAAAAAGGACCCATAAAAAATGATACACACTCACGAATGAATTTGGAGCAGTCTTTGATTTATTCAACTGGATTCGGGATAATTCTGAATTAAAACTCAAAGAGGAAAAGGGGATTTGCGAGTAGGATGAAGATAATTTTGAAGTGAGGAGAGTAGATGAAGTTAAGGGCTTGTTTGGATTGGAGGATATGGCCATGAAATTCACTGAATAGCAACCGCAACAAGCCATATTGCTGTCAATCCACTCTCACTCAACAATCAACCTACATAAGAACTCTTAAATATTTTTGATGCAAACAAATACTAAAAATTTTGTGTTTTTCGATTAAGGTGGAGAGGCGTCCACGTTGACCACGAGAGGGGTATACTATAGAGACTGGGGCCTGGCATATTTGGACTTTGGCTAAGAACTGGGCCCATTTGGCATTATTTTTGGGGCTACTTACAAAAATACCCTTAAAATTAAACATCTTTTTAAAAATCATGTGAAAAATATTTTGAAAGAAAAAAATACTGTATAAAATTAAGTGTTACTTTTTAAAGTGTGTGACATATAAATTTTATTAAAAAGTGACATAAATTTCAAGAAAGTGATAGAAAAAGTGACAAAAAAATAAAAAAGTGACAAAAATTTCAAAAAAGTGAGAAAATTTTAAAAAATGACACACTCAAAAAAGTGATAAAATTTAAAAAATGAAAAATACTAAAAAAAATGATAAAACCCCAATCAATAACTTATATTTTTCACTCAAAAAGTGACATAAATTTTAAAAAAGTAAAAAAAATAAAAAAAAATGACACTCTTTTAAAAAAGTGACAAAATAGCAATAAAAACTTATGTTTGTCACTCAAAAAAGTGACAGAAATTCTAAAAGAGTAACAACACAATAAAAGTAACAAAAATTTAAAAAAAAAAAAAAAAGTGACAAACACTTATAAGAAAAAGTAACAAAATTTCAAAAAAGTAACAAACACATAAAAAGTGACAAAACACCAATTAAAACCTTAGAATGAATGCAAGAATGATTGATTTTCTTCTAAATTTTGCTTTATAATTATGTTTCATTTTTATTAACTAAACATAGAACATAACTTCATTTTAGGAAAATATAGAATTATGGGGAATTGAAGAGACTTAAACAAAGAAATTGATGTACTTGTTTTCAAAGAGGTGGGATGCAGAAACTATTGCAGTTCTAATTCATAGGATGAAAACTAATTCAATACAATTAGTACTCAACCAAAATTGAAAAGTAAAACAAGTATAACATTAATAGAAACCGTAGGAAAAATCCTCTTCACTAATTTTTTTTTTGACAATAACCCGTTTATCAAAATTCTTCCAAATTCCCATCTAATATAACACTTGAAGTTCATCCTCTATTCTCAAGTACTCCCCAATATTAGCATGGTGATGCACCACAATCCCATTCGGATCCATTGACACCAATTTCTCTAGCTTGATGTTTGTGGCCCATTTGACTGATGATTATGATGCGTAGAGGACCCAATTCTTGAGGCGCAAGCTTCGAGTCCTTCCTAATATGGGTTTTCCATCATAATTTTTTGCTGATTGTTTCCCACAAATTTGTAAA
>CAIGRF010386194.1:0-12076 GCA_903798235.1 Fraxinus ornus | reverse complement strand
AAAAATATTGAGCTTATTGAAACCCTATCTAGCCTGCGAATGCCATCAACAAAAGAGAAAGCCAACAGACTCGTGATGAAAACATCATATTCATCACTCGATTATTCTCGTCTTATAGATTTCTCAATAAAAATATTGCACTTATTGAAACCTATCTAGCCCGCGAGTGTCATCAACAAAAGAGAAAGTCAACAGACACACAATGGAAACATCATCACTTGATTATTCTCCTTACAAGGGCATTGACCAACATTAAACAAGATCAATAGAAGAAGGCAACTTGCTATGGAGGAGAGCAAAGAAGAAGATGAACTAAAAAACTGTTAATTTGCACAAGGACCCAGCAAACTTGCTAACACATGGCCTACAGGTACAAGATCAGTTTCCAAAACAAGTAAAACCATTAACTTGCGACTGAATTAAGGGGAAGAGCTGTTCATTCATATGGATATTGCAGCATAAGATCCAGATGGCTGACCAATCAACATTCTCAGCTAATAGTACTTGTTTATACAATAACATTAATCCTTTTTATTCATTACATCCGGATCCCCCTCTATTTCTACTAGAAGATTTAGCGCAACTAGTTCATTCGTAACCACAACAAGCCTCGTTTATTTGGTCAACCTCTCCCCTGTTCTAATGCATCAATTTAGAGCTTACTTGGTAGATGCAAGACTTACCCTGACTACCTAAGTTGTCATTCCATTTTAGCACCACTCCAATTCATCTCATCTCACCAGTTCTAATGCATAGTATCCTCTTCGAGCCCTCCTTATTAATAATAGAATCTATATACCTAATACACGATCGTTCTTCAGGACAATTTAATCGCAGCGCAAAATATACCCTGAGGTTAACTGATATTTTTTCCTTCCCCAGTCAGTGATCAACTATTTTCCTACTATTACTAAAGGGAATTCCACGTACTCCTCCTTAGTTCTACTTAGCCTAGAACTGTTAGATTTAGAGTCGTGTTTGAAAATTCCGACAATTTAAACTCCTCCCTATACATCTATGGAAATATGAGCATCTCTGGATCTTTTGTTCTATGGTACATAAACTAGAGGTCACTTGCAGGTTGTAGAATTCTATGCTATTGAAACGAAACTGCCTTACTTCAATTTCAATTATTATATCCTAGGAAAAAAAAATTTCCCACGAACAAAACCAGTTGAACACATTCATACAAAAACATTTGAAAAATGAAACCCGGGACCAGAAGTAACTTTTTTCCAACTCAGCAGCAATCTGTTCATGCTGAAAATGAGAAAAAGAACATTGTCCCAAGAATCACACACAGTTGACATAAAAGCCATATCTGATTGCTGAAATCTAAGATAAGGTCTTTGGAAAAATGTTCAAGGAAACTTAAAAAAGGTTAAATAATTACACTCCACCAGTAGCAGAATTATGAAAGGAGATGACATAATATACTATAATAGAGTTGATCAAGCCCGACTCATGCCTGCATACCTAGAATATACACATAAAAATGCATATAAATAACACTATAATTTCTGTACTAAATAATAATGTTTGTACCTCTAGAAGGTAGAAGAGTAAAAATCTGTCCAATTACTTTTGAACTGAAAAACCAAAATTTCGGAGAACAGATCGCATCCATTTCTGTGACTGGTAAATGAATCAGTAAACAACAACTTACGTTTGGTGGAGCCTAATTTTTCGTTTAGCACTCTTCCAAGATAACCAGTTTCCGAAAGCCAAAAAGTAAACCGTGGCAGGCTTGTGTATAAATCATAATCCAAAATATTCCTGAACTCATTTTTTTTTTCCCCATCTAGCTGACAAGAATCACAAGTTGGCACATATGGAACAGATAGCCTCACCCGTGCTAAAATTTTATGGTAGCAAACAAAGACAAGGAACTTCTAAACATTGTTCATTATGACATTATCCCACCCAATATTGTCCTTGTACAACAAATCCTAAAAGTACAGAGGGTCATTCAGACTGGCTTTGGATGCTATATATATTGCCAATAACTCCAACGAGGCTAACAATGATTGCTAATGTCAACATCAACCAAGACAAGAACCGCTCCCCGTGGCTCAATCCGTTCCCTTCTTTGCTTAACCTCAATGCTATGAGAGAGGGAAATGTGAAACCCAAGGAGACAGCTGTGGTCGCTCCAGTAAACTTAAATGCCGTCCAAATGTTGGGGATCATAGTGGAGCCCAAATATACAAGTCCTAAGAGCACCACAGTTAAGACCATACACCTTTTCTTGCTTTCTGAGAGTGGATTTAGTCCTTCAAAGAGCAAGGTATCCACTGTTTGTCTTAAGGAGAAATGAATAACAGGGAACACAAGAACCAAATGGAAAACATATCCAATTCGGACAATGTAGTTTAAGGCTGTGCTGAAACGAATCCCAAGATCCTTGTCAAAATTAGTTAGGACATCAGATTCAGTATCCTTTCCAAAGAGTAAATAGCCAGCTATGGCAGTTGAAGCATACACCAAAACACAAAGAATTGTTGTCATCCTCCCCACTCTGTACATTTTGTGAGGTGACCGTCCTTCAAGCTCATTATAAATAGGTTGAACATTAAAGTGACAAACATAAGCATTTGACATGATAGGAATCACAACTAGCAAATCCAAAATAGCCTGCTTGGATCCGAAATCTGGTGCCATCCTCGGAGCCTCGATTTTCCCTTCAACAAGCTTAATAATGGCTACTACAAATGCAACACAAACAAACAGCACTGCTAGTGCTACGGAAGCAGCAGATGTCATGCTCAACGAATCAATCTTATCCAAATAACATAGTGGTGCAAGAAAAAGCACCATTACAACCAGAATCACCAGCTTCCTATGATCCCACACACCATGACCCAACAATTGATCAGCAACCCCGACATGACGGATCGACCCGGACATAACATCCCCAATTATGATCAAATACACGACCAATACCCCAGCATTATTCACAATTATGCAAATTTCTGATAAAATCCTAGCTGTCCTCCCCAATGCAGCCTGAACAACCTCCCCATACGACGACGCATTACATTGGACCGAAAATCGAACAAGCAACTCAACACTTATCTCTGACAAAATACCCATCAAGAATATCAAAATTACACCTAAAACCAAGCCCAAAACCTTCATTGTTGCAGGCAACGCCATGATGCCTGCCCCAATTATAGAGGTGGTGAGATTAAAAACAGCACCATAAATCCCAGACCGAGACTCACTTTTACCAAAAATAAGGGGTACATCATCAAAATCAACACCATCTAAATCATAAGCATTTTGTAGATTTAGATACCCATTTTCATTATCAGGAGAAATCAACCTCAAGGATGTATTTTTTGATCCAAATCCATCTTTCGCGTGTAATTCAACGTATTGATGTATAGGAATAGCTGAATAATTACTATCCATTGTATGAATGTTCTATAAGTACATACACATTTAAAATCAATATCGAAGAGACTAGAGAGGGACTTACAGAATAATTGATGAAAGTATGGATGTGGGTGGGTTTCTTGGATATTTGTCAACGAAATGCATTGACAAATGAAAAGGGTAGCGAGCTCTAGATCTCTGGGTCAATGGTTGATTTCAACTTTGATTGCATAAGGGACATTGAAAAAAGACCAGGCAATCTGCGGATTCGTGGGTTTGCTGTTTTTCTATTGGAAAATTGAGGGCCACGTTAGAATTCTGACTCGTTCAAGTGTTTTGTTATTGGTGGTAACTTCAGATCGAAGATAAGAGTTGGCTCTTGCTTGGACTCTGGCTCGGAAATTGACTCCCACGAAGGATGGCTGACACAAAAACATTGACATCAAAATTTACACCGACTACATTTACACAATTAATTTGACCACAACCATTCCATCGCTCATCAAATTTCTTCCAATGGGAGAATGTCAAGAAATCTATTAAGCAATAAGTATGTTATATGAAAGGAGGATATTCTGATTTGCAAGCCTTCTTTGTTTCTAACTATCTCTATTTATGGATTTCTAACGAGGTTATGCCGTTATGGGGAAAATTGAGTCTTTTCAGTTAGGACATGTGACAATCTTTAATTAATGCATATCCAATTGAATCTGTTGGCTTATCATATTTTATTCATTAGTACACTTGTTCCTCGTTCATTGGTTGTGAAGTAACGATTTATATTCTTATTTACGTCTGCTTTGATAACGGTTTTTGCCATTTGGCTAACCTTTTTTTTTGCTGGTGAAAGTACTATGTATATTGGCTTGCCACTTGTTTTAAGTTTGATTTTAAGGCTTCACATTATTAATGTTTGCTAGTCCTATCCCAAGTTCGCAAATGATTTAGCTCTTTAAAACGTTCATTAATAGATAAAGGATAAAGCTCCTTTGCCCGAAAATAGATTACCGAAGCCTTGACACCCTCTCACATCGACCGACCCCACGTGAATAAAAAATTGCAAAAAAAAAGTGGACCCANACCGAAGCCTTGACACCCTCTCACATCGACCGACCCCACGTGAATAAAAAATTGCAAAAAAAAAGTGGACCCACCCCCTATTGTGAGGGTCGGTCAGGGCTTCTGTCACCCATTTTCGGGCATTGTAGCATTGCCCATAGATGAATATGTTCACTAATAATCATTTGTAAATATTTATTGATAACAAATATTTCCTGAAGTCCGAGTTTAATCATTTATGTTAGGTTTAGGACATAGTTTAGGTTCTCTGTTAAGCGAACATAAAGATGCTTTGATTTTATCTGAATTTACAATGGTACGGGCTTCAATAATTCATTATAATAAGAGAACCCAAAATTTTACTTAAGGAACTCTTGGTTTGGTTTATTAGTGAACTAATTATTCACGAAAACGAGATTCGTTAATCAACAAATATTTGAAGTTCGAGCTTAACTATTTACGGTTTAATTTCTTCGCAGCATCATTAAGGCCTAAAAAACATTGTTTTGTGCAATCAACTTAGTTTTCTAATAGGAAGGTACAAAACTTTAACGATAAGCGAACTGAGTTTCATTTAAATTGGAGATTCTTGGAATTGAAAATTCCTTTCCTCCAGGGCAATGGCTAATTTTTCTGTATTTGGATATCTAGCTTTAGCACTTTGTAGAGCTTTACTTGCATAGTACACTGGTAACTATTGCTGTCCTTTATATCCTTATTAAAATGGAACTAAGGTCGGTTTGATTGCAAAGTTGGAAAATTGGTAGAAAGAAAATGAATTACAGGGAATTGAATTGTTTAGAAATTGTTTTACTGGGAATTGTAATTAATTATGTTTGATTGGTATAATTTTTCACCTAAAAAATGTTGAAAGTTAGGTGTCCATTTGACTTTATTTTTTTATGAAAATTGTCCATGAAAGTGATAATTTTTTCTACCATTGGGTCTAGAATTTGTTCCAATTGCCAAAAAAAAATTAAAAAAATTATCATACCGAATACTTCGTTTGACTTTGTTTTGTATGGAAATTGCCAATTAAGGGGAACATTTTTTTTTTTTTTTTTATCATTGTTAATAGAATTTTTTCCAATGACGACCAAAAAAAAAAAAAAATGGAAAACCATTTTCCCATCAAAATGGTGGGAAAACAAATTCAATGATTTAAAAGAAAAAAGAGTCACGTGGGGGAAGGAATTCTAAGGAAAATTTTTGCAATCAAACAATGAAAAAAATGGAAAATAGAAAATGTTTTCCTAGTTCCATGGAAATTTTTCCATATCAAACAGGGCCTAACTACTTTAGAGAGTGCCGCATAAATTAACAATTTCTCCTCATTCAACATTTGGCTAAAAGTGGGGGTTTTTTTTTTTTTTTTTTTTCCGGATGTTCTTTTAAGGCTTGAAAGGCCTGTTTGAACTTCATTCAACATTTTTTCCTCATTTTAATATGGAATGTTTCTTCCAGATGTTTCAAATGATTTTCAGCCTGCAGGCTTTTGACTAGCATCAATGGTGAACACAGACATTTTGAATTATGGGTGCAATAATCAAAATTGCCAAATAGTTGTGAAGAATATAAAAACATTCGATATCATATCACAATTGTTCTCTACACATTTTTATACTTTAATATGTCCATACCTAATACAAGCAACCAATTATGCCACACTACAGAATATTCCAGTAAAGTGCAGTATCTACAATTAGTGTTATAAAAGGCGTAATGCGTAGTGATGCGTAGAGGCCAAGTTATGGGCCAGGCGAGACATATGCGTAAAAAAACATAAAAAGACGTTTTCTTATTTTAATATTATTTTAATTTTTAATCACTTAAAAATAATACTTACTAAACATTTAAAACAAATGTATATGAACTTTATACATTTTTTCAAAGTTTCCAACAAAATTATAAGTTTCAAATTTAAATACAAAATAGTAAGTAAATAGTATATGAACTTAAATTTTATCTAACTCTTTATCGGACTCCAATTTAATAACCTCTTCTTCATCTAATTGGTCCCCCGTGTCTTCTGATACAAAATTCTATTCGTCGGATTCCCTTATTTCACTGAGCATTTCTAGTACCTCTCGAAGGTTTTAAGATATCATTTTCTGCCCCATCCTACTCTCATCATCACAACCCTCTACAATTAGCGGTCAAGTGGCTGTTTTAAATTAGGGCAAACTAAAGAAATTAACATTTAATAATTTTTAATTTCAAAGAATTGTAAAAAAAATCAAAAAAATAATGCTAATGCGCGCATTAGCGGTCAACAATTGTCGTTGACCGCTAAATAAGACGCCAAGCCATTTGGCTTGGCATTTTAGCCTCGTATCACGTCAAGGCTCGCCTAGACAGCCGCCTAGGCTCCCCTTTTAGAACACTGTCTACAATGCATAATGACTAGAAGTATCATCTACAACGAGGTAGAATGAACTTTAAAAGTTGCAGATATTGGACATAGTTTAACGCAACTACATACGTTACCTTCTACATCTCTTTCATTGTTGCTGCTCCTGTTTTGAAAGCATCCACAGTTTCAATTGTAGCTTTTGCACCTTCTAAAAGTATCATCTACAACGAGGACATTTCACATTGTACTGAAAAAGGTTGTTGTCAAAGAAAGGCATTATGCAAAACATGCAAATATAAAATGTCAAGCCAACCAGATCGTGGATTCGGAGTTGGAAGTTGCCAAGCTGCTCAATTTGTTGTTCATATAGTCTTTTCTGCTTCAAACAATGTATAGTCGCTGCATGATAATATTATTTCGGGTAAGTAGGCTTCAAAGTTCAATATAAAAGCCTTTCATAGACATTAATCAATGAACATATTTGTATACTTGGTAACCGCATGTAGTAGAGTAGAGTTGAGAGTTCGAGAGAAGCAATTCCAAAAATAAATGAGAGAAAACCCCAACAAAATCACCTCAATTATACAAATGAAACCACATAATTATAAAACAAATCAAGCAAGCATTTAAAAAAATGTAATTTTCAAAAGTTCAGTGACATGGTGAAAACTTTATGCAAAGTTGAGTTATGATTAAGATAATTAACCTCCATTTATCTGAGTTGTGTAAAAGTGTCAAACTTGATGCAAATATTCATGTATGCTATTGCATAGCAAGAAAGTTTTGCTTTGAGCTCATTGCCACATCATTCAAATATTCACGTATGCTATTGCTTACAAAGAAAGTTTTGCTTTGAGCTCATCTGCCACAGTATTGATGAACTCTTCAGCATTCAGTTACTTGTCTCGACCAAGCCTATATTATTATATATAAAAGAGAGCATAATGATGAGTAGAACGGTATACTTTCTTCCTCTTGTTCACAAAAAAAGAAGGATGAATTTAGGACTATAAACTGGGAAAACGATGCAATGGTCACTCACTTGGATGCATGGATAATATGGACAAGATCCTTGGTCATCTTTCCAGAATATGCTATACCAATACAAGCTGCTTCTAGTTTCTCAATGAAATTCAAGAGCTTTGCATTGTCGTCCAATTTTGCTCTAAACATTTTGCTTGCTTGTTCATTATTATTATCATCAAACTTTGCAATGTAAAAGGATATTTAAAACTCATGCATTTCATTAGAGTAAATTGTTAGACTCAAAAAAATTCAGTTACCTATGTGCAAGCCCCCGAGTCCAAGCAAAGTTGAAGCAATGTCGTTTGTGTTGTAACCAACGTTCTAAACAGTGGAAGCGTGATGAAAACACTTCACCTTGAACCTAAGCGGGAATTAAGTGATCAATGTCAATGTTGACCGCTTAATGCTCGTCTAGGTGTTCTAGGCGCGCCTCCACCTCAGGCTCAAATTTTAAGGGGGTCCAATTTTTTCCTAGACTCAGTAGCCCACTATCCCTTCAAATTTCAAAAACTCCAAACTCCAGAAAACTGAGAAGACGGAAGAACGACATAAAACCTTTTAATTTCTCCGCAAACCGCACTGATTTAGATATTAGGTATGTATAACATTAGGAGATAGATTGCAATTGTATAACTCATAAATTTTCCTGTGTTTCAAATTGTAATTAGTTACATTAATAACAATATAACATAGAAGGGTAAACTGAATTTTCCAGTGTTTATGTAATTAAATTTTCATGTGTTTCCACTTTCCTATGCTTTTGGACCTCTGGCTTTTGTGTTTAATTTAAATTATTATTAGTCTGTTAAATGAATAATAAATATTTGATTTGTTTATATTTTTTTGTAGGAACCAATGGAAGAAGATGATTCCTCAATGACATCTAAATTCCATGCTAGTCAACTAAAAAGAGATTCCGGATATGTTTGTTGGGAAACTATGATTTTGGTAGATCCTAAAAATCTTAATAATGTGAAATGCATGTTATGCGATAAGGTTACTAAGGGAGGAATTTATAGACATAAAATCTATGGAGCAGGAATCAAGGGAAAATGTGTGGCATCATGTCCTAGAGCAAGTGAAGAACATAAAGCCAAGTGTGCAGAGGCGATTCAAGGGAACAAGTCTGAAAAAATAGAGAAGCTAGTGAATGATGCTAGGTTGAGGGAAGATGTGGGTATATCTTTACCTACAATAGATGATGAGCTAGAGGAGGAAGAAGATAATGAAATTTCGATTATTGAAAGAAAGACTAGGAAAAGGCCTATTAATGTGGGACCCATAGGTCAACTTGCAAGGTCTGTCAATGTCAATGATGCTTCTATGAGTGCAAGTAAGAAATTGAGAACAAAATATAAATGATGCAATTTCTAAGAAAAGGTTATTAGAGGTTCATCGATATTTGGCAAGATGGGTTTATGAAGCCAGAATTCCTTTCAATGCCATTAACAATGATAGTTTTAAACTATTTGTGGAAGCTCTTGGTCAATATGGCTTGGGTTACAATCTTCCTTCACAATACCAACTAAGGGAGCCACTTTTAAAGGGAGAGGTGGAGAGGAAAAAGGAATTTTGAAAGAAGCAAGAAAAAGAGTGGAAATATAATTGGTGTTCAATCATGACCAATGCTTGAAGTGATAGAAAAAGAAGAAGCATCATGAATTAGTGTGTGAATTGTAAATTATTTATTTCATCAAACGAAGATTCAAATGATGCTCATGCCGGTCAATACATATTTGACTATGTCAATGAATGCATTAAAGATATTGAAGTTGAAAATGTGGTTCAAATTGTAACCGACAATGCTTTCAATAATATGGCCGCCGCAAAATTGTTGGAATTAGAAAGGCCTAACATGTTTTGGACATCATGTGCCACTCACACTTTAAACCTTATGCTTGAAGGAATCTCTAAACTTCCTAGCTTCAAGGGAGTGATTAACAAGGCAAAATCCTTCACTATTTTCATTTATGCACATCACAAGACTTTGGCTTTAATGAGAAAGTTCACAAAAAAGAGATAGTTTACTAGATTTTCAACCTCTTTCTTGACATTGCAAAGTTTGCTTGATAAACAACAAGAGTTGAAAAGTATGATGACTAGCAATGAATAGGATAACACGAAATGATCTAGGAGTAAAAAAAGGAAAAGAGGCATTTGATATTGTTGTTCCAAATGATTTTTGGAACATGATAGAGTTGTGTTTAAGAGTGTTCACTCCACTAGAGAAAGTGCTTAGATTTGTTGATGGGGGAAGAAAAGCCTTCAATGTGCTTTGTTTATGGAGAGCTTCTAAAGGTAAATGATGACATTAAAAGGACATTAAAGAGGGAAAGTGATTATATGCCAATTTTAGACATTATTGATGCTAAAAGAAAGGGTCGTCTTGATAGTCCACTTCATACAACGTCTTATTTTTGAATCTGTTCTATTTTTTAAAGAATCCATGTATCAAATATGATCAATTGATTATAAATAATTCGATTGCTTGTGTTGAGAAATTCTTTCCTGATGATCAAATGTAACAGCATGTGATAAATATTGAGTTGCAAAGATATGTTCAAAAAGAAGGTTCATTTGGAAAGAAACTAGCAATAAGTGGATGTGAGAACAATGATGCAAATTACAATCCTAGTAAGTTCTATACCTAACTTTATCTCTTCATTGATTTTCTGCATCTTGGAGTATAACTTGTTCAATGAACGTGAGAACAATGATGCAAACTACAACCCTAGTAAGTTCTATACCTAACTTTATCTCTTCATTGATTTTCTGCATCTTGGAGTATAACTTGTTCAATGAATGTATTGAAGCTGTTGGGAAAAAGATGCAAAATGTTTCTCTTTCATTTATATTTATAAGTGAGTTGATGAGATTTCTATGGCGATGAAACACCATATTAAAGACAATGGCAAAAAGGATAGTTGGTTTGACTACTAGTTCATTAGGTTGTGAAAGAAATTGGAGTATTTTTGAAGGGGTAAGTACTAATTAGGCTATACACAACTCATTTCTTTTGTCCAATGAATAATTACTTGAATATGCTATGCTCCATTAAATGTATCTTTCGTTTTGTTTGTTTGTTTTTTTTTTTTTTGTAGATACAAACCAAGAAAAGGAATAGACTTGACACTACGAGGATGAACAATCTTGTTTATGTCCAATGTAATGCAAGGTTGATGAACAAGAAGAAGATGAAGGCCAAAATAGAGACTTTACTAGCAAGTGATGCTATTAATACACAATCTTGAATTGCAGAGGGTTGTGATGATGAGGGTGAAGAGGAGAATGATAGGGTGGAGAATGATATCTTACAACTTACAAGAGGTACAAGAAATGATCAAAATGAAATAAGGTAGCCCGAGAATAATAATTTTGTATCGGACGATATGACGAATTAGATGAAAAAGAAGATATTGAATTAGAGTCTGTAAAGAATTAGATTAGATAAGATTTAAACTACAAGTTCTCTACGTTATGTAATTATGAGTTTGAAATTTCTCTTTATGTAGGAGTTATTAAGTAAATGTAGTATTTTATAATTTTAAATGTTTTGTATATATTATTTAAATTATTGAATTTTTTTACAATAGAACTAAAGGGTTGAAATAATAATTTCTAAACTTGGGGACTAAATTGAAGTTAATGAAAACTGAAAATAAGGGTTTAAGTACTGAAACGGTGACTTTTAAAGATTTTGGGACTAAATTGGAAGTTTTATGAAACTGTAACTTAAATAAATAAAACTAAAAAAATCGAAAATGAAACTTTCTAAACTACAGGGCTAAAATGAATAGCTTTTAAAATTAAGGACCAAAAAGGGAAATTTCTATAATCAAAAATAAATAAATAAAAAATCCCTTGCTNTGTGATAAATATTGAGTTGCAAAGATATGTTCAAAAAGAAGGTTCATTTGGAAAGAAACTAGCAATAAGTGGATGTGAGAACAATGATGCAAATTACAATCCTAGTAAGTTCTATACCTAACTTTATCTCTTCATTGATTTTCTGCATCTTGGAGTATAACTTGTTCAATGAACGTGAGAACAATGATGCAAACTACAACCCTAGTAAGTTCTATACCTAACTTTATCTCTTCATTGATTTTCTGCATCTTGGAGTATAACTTGTTCAATGAATGTATTGAAGCTGTTGGGAAAAAGATGCAAAATGTTTCTCTTTCATTTATATTTATAAGTGAGTTGATGAGATTTCTATGGCGATGAAACACCATATTAAAGACAATGGCAAAAAGGATA
>CAIGRF010386157.1:4165-18810 GCA_903798235.1 Fraxinus ornus | reverse complement strand
TTGTGTTTAATGCTTTCAATTACTTGGCCACTAATTGAATGAATTGATGCGTGAATTTCGGCACTCGAGAGAGGGAAATTTATGTGTGATCATAAAACAACATAACCTAGATTTCGTAGGTTTCGAGAGAAAGTACGAATCTTTGAGGCTTGTTTGGATTAAGAACCACGTGCATGATAGTTTCTATAAATTTAATTCGGAATAGAGATATTGGAATTAAATTGTAGGAATAAATTCTAGCCGGCACTCGAGAGAGGGGATAGAATTAAATTAGGGTTCTTGCCTATAAATTAAGAGAGATTTGATTGAGTTAGTAATTTTAGGTTGAAAAATATTGTCGAAAGTTTGATGAAATCATTCCCTAGAATTTCATAATTTGATATTTTCGTTGAATTTTGCATTTGTTTAATTGCCAATTTTAGCTTGTCATTATTAGATAAGAATCACACATACATTCTAATTGCTTGTCCAAATAAAGTGGAAACTACATAATTATAGTACTCAGTAGAAATCATACATCAATCCCTGTGGGTTCGACAACCTTCACTTCATCATTATATTACAAAACTTGACACCGTACACTTGCAGTATTTTCACGTTGTATAAAACGCGTGACAGGCATCTATCATGTTGACATCTTCCTCTTGTTCAGGGGTTAGGCCTTCTTCAGGCGCATCAACCATTTCAGTATCTAACATAATCATGTTTACGCTCCTGGGCTCTGACTTCCTCAAAAAGCTAAGGTAACACTCTCTTGAACCCATATGATCGCCTCGCACTGTAGAGATTCCTTCCTTGATAGGAAATTTCATATAGAGGTGACGTATAGACGTTACTGCCTCCAATTCTTTCATGGCAGGTCGCCCTAGAACTCCGTGGTAAGCAGACCGATGGTCTACTATCAAGAATTCCATGAAATGTTGGGCTTTGAATGGGAACTCTCCCATTTCTACTGCTAATGCGATCCTTCCTCTAGGTATGATGCTATATCCAGTAAATTCGTACAGAGGGACAGTCATGGGGGCGAGCTCATGGTCCACAGTCATCTTATCGAAAGTGGTTCAGAAGATGATCTTAATAGAGCTTCCATTATCAACCAGCATGCCCTTTAAACCATTTCTGACCACAACAGCTCGCACCGCCAGTGCTCCTACTGGTGCTGTTGATGAGGTAACTTGTCAATTGGGGATATCTCGCTTCCTTTGCATAGTTCCTCAAAGCATCTTTGGAATTTTCTCCTATATGCGAACCGACAATTATGGTGTCAATTTCCCTGATGGGTGTGTTTTCAATATTGGCTGGGGGCTCTCTTCTAGGCCTTTGACCCATTTTCCTATTTATGTCCTCCTCGTGTTCCCTTCAAAGCGATTCCTCCTCTCTTCGTTGTATCGAGGTCCTTGCCTAAACAAAGGATCATTTGTTTGCCTACGATGGATATTTCTATCCTCAGCAGGGGTACTAATGGGTTCTCCATGATATGGCCTAAATAAGCAATTCTCAGTGTTGTGGCCATTGGTTCGGTGGTACGTGTAATATTGCCTATCTCTAGGCTCCATTCCTCTTCCTCTGCCTCTATATCTTCCTGTGGATAAGTTTGGATGCTTGTGGGTATCAGGTCCAACCTCTTCATATGCCAAAGAAGGCACGACGTTTAATGTGGTAGTAGCCAATGTTTGTCTTAAGGTAGGGGCTCTGGTGTGTCTCGCTTGGGTCCATTGCTGGTCCACCAGTTGGGATACATGATGCCTTCGTTGCCTTTAGGGGTAATGGGAACCCCATTGAGGTTCGATTTCGACGATCAATCAATTCCTCATCAACGATTTCACTCTTTATCATTTCCACTAAGGCATTGTAGGTGGTGGGATTCTTGTCCGTACATCCTTCCAAAACAGGGTATTCATGTTGAGGCCTCCACTTAATGCTGAAAGGGCCTCTCTATCAGTGACCTGCTCACAGTAAGTCATTTCATCCGTAAAACGAGCCAAGTAACTTTTTAGAGTTTCTCTTGCTTGTTGTCTCATGTCTTTTAGCCTCTGGATATGGGCTTTTCCCTCTTTGCTTGACAAGTACTGGTTTAGAAAGGCCATCTTTAGATATGGCGAACTCATGATACTACTAGCTGGAATATGACTATATCAGAATTCAGCGGCCCTTGTTAGCGTAAGGTGGAAAGCTTGACATTTCAGTGCGGCGGGCTCCTCGCAGAGACATTTAAGTCTTATAGTTAGGTATCTATAGCATAAAGTGATTGGGAACTGGGGCCCTCCTTAGTTCTTCGGAGAATGGCAAACTTTCATCGTCGTCATCCAGTTCGAACCACCTGCAAGGACCGTCAGAATTGTCCTCTTCTGCTTGGTAATGAGGATGCGATGTTCCCACCTGATTTTTTGCATTTGCTGCGTCTCTTCTCTCTCGCCTATTTCTAGGCGGTGGTGGCACTTCTTGAGGCTCATACCCCTAATGTTGTTCTCGTTCCCCTTAAGTTGTGAGAGGTTGTTGAGGCTGGGTCCAATCCTATCAAAGACACTGATAGACCTTTGAGGCTTATGTTCCTGAGAGTACTCTGAGGGAAAATTCTCTTCCATAGGGACACCATTGCCAAGTAGCTCGTGACAAAGTTGGTAGATGTGTCAACTCCTACTTCTCTTTCCACTGGTTTATTCATTCCGTACATTTGTGGATACGCTTTTGTATCATTTTCTTCACCCTCATTGTGAAAAGTTCTGTGCTGAGGCGCCTGGGATCTAGCTTGTTACTGCATTTGCATTAGCAGTTGTTGGGCCATATTTCTTATATGTCAGCCATTTCTTCGACCTCCTATGCCAAGCGTGTAGTTGTACCGCCTCTTCTGTGACGATGATGGGCATGACGCATGTTCACATTCGTGTGGAGAACCTCTTCTTCAGAGGCGCCCTGCTGCCCATCTCCACCATGAGTTTCCTAATGACTTGAACTTATCAAGTTTCTTGGATCGTTTCTTTAAGATGGTTCTTTCTTCAAGAACCAGGGCCTTTCTTCAAAGCCCTTTACCAATAGTTCTTACCACTAGGATGTACGTGGTTATGGTATCAAAGTTTTCCACAGACAGCGCCAAACTGCTGACCCCAAAAAATGGACCAATGACGTGGCCAATAAAAAATTAGAAGTTCATGACTTTGTAAGCCAAGTTGCCATATACTCAGATCAAATTACTAATTATATCGATGAGTTGGTAAAGAGAATGGCTTGAAGTGTGTTTCCAGTTGTAATATGACTATTTGGTTGATAAAAAGGGGGTCAGCAGTTGAATAGGGTGGAATGAATCCAAGATTTCCTTACAATATCAAATTTTCATCACCCCCAATGGCGTTAAGTGTGACTTTTTATACTCAATACAAGGTGAATGAGATCCGTCAGATGGCTAAGCACGTGGGCATATTAGATCCATTGGTCCCTGTTAATATCAATCAATCAAACCATTTAATGCTGAGATTTCCATATCTCTATTTATGGACTAAAGATTTGACTGCATAGGTATGCAGAGGCGGTGCTTGCTGTGTCTTGTCTTGTCATGTCATGTCAATCACTTCATAGAGCCTGCTGTTGGCTAACTAATCGCCTCGTCAGGGGTGGGCTCGTATTGGGGACCTCTATAAAAAAAGGGGGTCGGAGTAGTCATTAGGCTGGGTTTACCTCGGCGTGCATAGAACCGGGTCGCTCACATCTCTATGTTATATGTAAGCTTGTTAGTTTGCGACTTGGTGCATTTATTTTACGATTATTTTTATATGAGTAACAATCTCAATACTCTTACAGTGGAGATTCACATTTTCTTATTTCACATGGGGCTTGTTCGAATAAATGCTACAGTTGGCATGGGGATTTGTTCCTATTAGGGGTGGGCAACGGGTCGGGTCGGGTCGATTTTTACCTAAACCCGCCCCGACCCGAAACTACCAATTTTTGGCTATTTTCTAAACCGAATCGTTCCATTCATTAACAGAAACCAACCCAACCCGACGCGACTCGGTTCGGGCTAGTTCGGGTCGGGCCAACTACAATGTTTCGCAACAGTCATTTCAAGCAAGAAATGGTAAACAATGCGCACCAAACCGTTCTATACCCTTCGATGGAAAGAGCCACAAGATTAAACAGTTCAAATGAATATGTGAAAAAATAAATAAATAAATAAAGAACCAGATAGAAACCAAAAATTTAAAGCTTGACTAGGACACTAATTGAAAAGTCAAACATTTTACCTGCACGGTCATATATAAATACATATATTGACGCATAGATACATACATATAAAAATATATACAGACATATAAGAGGGGGAAAAGAATATGAAAGCGGCCTGAATTTTCTTGGAAGATTAAGAAGACGGGCCGGATGCCGGAGCCGTTAAGTCTTGGTCCCATTTCTTTTTGGAAGCCGCCGAGGAAGCCAAATCGTACAGCTTCCTACTAGCCACGGTTTGTTCAAGGGTCTTCCCCTCTTTCTCTTCAAGTTTTTTGGAGGTGAAGAAGCCGATTTCACGGTGTGGGTGCATAGGTGTGGTTTTGAAGCAGTGAAGATTTCACTGGGTTTGAAGCTGGGATAGGGTTTTAATATTGGGCTGGGTTGGTTTAAGTGGGTTTAAATTCGAACTGACCTGACTCAATTAATTTTATATTAATTTAGAACCCGAACCAACCCGTTTTTATTTCTAAATCGAATCGGGTCGGATCGGTCGAGTCGGGTTTACGGTTTTCGATTTATGGGCCCAGCCCTAGTTCCTATAACGACTTGGATAATTAACCACTGCGTATTCCACGAGTCAAATCAGCCTCGGTGTTAATTTAAATTATAAGAATTGATTAATGGGGCAATCATTATGAAGTAAGATGACCAAATTTTGACGACTTAAAGTTGAAGAATCATTTATGAATGCAACGTAAAGATTAGAGACTAATCAAGTTTTTAGTCTTTGGATACACGCTAGAAAACGAAGTTCCTTTTGGGGTACATCACATGTGGCTTCTATCCGACCAAATAAATGCAATGAAAGTGAGCATGTTTGGTTAATCTAAAAAATGTTTAGTTTATTTTACTTATTTCGACTACAAAGTAAAAACTAGTTCATAAAGATTAGATAGTGGCTATTCATAAAACAATTATACTACATGTACAACTTTTGTTGACAATATTGATTAACAAACTACACACTTGACACCATCACTTCCATCCATTTTAAAAATTGTTAAAAACTATTTTTCAGGTCAATAGTTCGAATTTTGAGATTATCAACTAAATTTGTACAACTAATTTTATTGTTCGTCAAATCCATTTTAAACTTTTGGAAAATTTTGTGGGCCTTAAGATCTCTGGCCGTGGTTAATTACATTTGATTGCATCGCAGTCGTAATACTTTAGTGGGTCTTATACTCTGTTCTAAAAAGCGCGCCTAGGCGCAAAGTGGGATGAAAACGCCTCGCTTTAAGGCTAAGCGGTAATTAAGCGGTCAACGGACAATGTTGACCGCTTAATGCGCGACTAAGCGTGCCTAAGCGCTCCTAGGCTTGGCAAAGCGTGCCTAGGCGTGCTAGACGCGCTTTCCCCTTGGAGGCCCAATTTTTCCCGCCTAGGCACGTGTACACGACTCATTTCTTTTGGTCAATGAATAATTACTTAAATATGCTATGCTCCATTAAATGTACCTTTCTTTTTGTTTCTTTTTTTTTGTTTGTTTATAGATGAAGAAGAAGATATTAAATTAGAGTCCGATAAAGAGTTATATTAGATAAAATTTAAGCTACAAGTTATCGACGTTATGTAATTATGATTTTGAAATTTATCTTTATGAAGGAATTATTAAGTAAATGCAGTATTTTATAATTTAATATGTTTGATATATATTATTTGAATTGTTGAATTTTTTTACAATGATTAAAAATTTAAAATAAAAAAACGTTTTTTTACGCTTAAGCTTCGCCTAAGCTCCTAAAGCTTGAAGCTTGCCCTCCACGCCTAGCCACGCTTTATGATTTTTAGAACACTGGTCTTATATGCTTTCAACTTAAAATATTTGGTTTTTGGTTAATTAAAATCATGAATTCCAAAATAAAATGGACAAAATGGGAAGGATTTTGTACTAATACATGTACCAAACAAGCCGTCATCCTTGTACAGTCGAACCGAGCTTATGACAGAAGAATTCAAAAGAAGAAGAAAAAAAATTGCAATAATAATGCAACACGAACATTTAAGTATGGTAGCTACTACCAAAAATTCAAATTGTCGTGCATAGTTGTATAATAAAATACAGGGGAAAAGAATTGGTAAGAAACAAGAAATGTGAATGGATTTAATGACATAAATTATCTGACCAGCAAAACACTCTTTCACAAGAACATGAGCATTCCACCCACGAAAGCCAACGCCAACTGGCTCAATTTATCAGAATTCAAAACTCTGTGAGAAGACGAAGGTGATGAATTTGGTAACGATGATCCGCTTCCCCCCTTTTCAGATGGAGAGTCTGCTGCAGGAGCAGTATCTGGGACTGGGGCCGGAGCTGGAGCTGGGGATGGTGGTATATCAGTACCAAAGATTGCCTCTGGGAGTAGAACTTTATCAGTCTCATAAACTGCGACTGGATCAGTTGCACGAACTGCACTAATAACCTTTGTTTTAGTCCATCCTGAATCAACGTGCACTGTCCCAGAGTTATCGGTGAAATTCAAACTGTATTGTCCGCCGGCGAAAGTTGGAATTGGGCTTCTTTCGCTGAGGTTCGTGAAATCAGCCAGTTTGTAGTAATGTGGCAAAGCATGGAAAAGGCATAAAGATTTGAGTTGGTCCTGCGTGAGGTTAGAAATAGAGGGCTTCTTCAGAGAGGCAAAGGCCTCGTCTTTCGGCACGAAAAGAGTAATTCCTTCATCAGTGTTATTGGCTTGGCTTTGAAAAGTTTCAATGACTTTGGTGGATTGAAGATAGCCAAGGAAAGTGTGGAACGGGCCGGCAACAGAGAGTAAGTCGGTCAGATTGACATATTCTGGTGCCGGTGCAGGGGCCGGAGTCGGTGTAGGAGCTACAACAGCTTGTGCATTTGCTGATGCAAAATAGACAGCACCTAGTATTGCACTAGTAAAGAACCTAAAGTTCATTTCAAATCCCATTTCTAGGCCTCTTAAATCTGAATAAACTTCAAGTTTCTGCAAGATTCATTAACGCATCCATCAGATCTGAGCATATATGATATATTATACTTGGAGCATTTTTGGCTTAGCTTATTTCTGGGAAAGAAGCATACATCAAATCTTGACATTGCTACGATCAAGAGAGGGCAACTTTCTAAGAAATAATAAGCTAAGCCAAACATGCTCTTAACAGATAATTAAGTCCCATATAATTGAGAGCCTGTTTGGATTAGCTTATTTCTAAGAAAGAAGCATCAATCAGATCTTGACATAGCTACTGGCATGACATAGCTACTGGCAAGAAAAGCAACTTTCTCAAAATTAGATTAGCCAAAGCCCTTAACGGTAACTCACTTATCTGAATCAAAATCACCCAATTTTGTGAGATCTCAGACTTTCAACAAAAAGTTCAGCATAAAAATTAAAATCCTATTTGGGGAGGTTAACCATAATTAATAAATATTCACAAGTTCAAAATTCAGATCTACACATCAATCAAACGGAAAAATTACAGATTTACGAATAGCATTAAGAATTTAAGACTTGCAGCAAATTAAGTATAGAAGCTGTTAAAACATGAATTTTGTGTTAATTTCAGATCAAAATACTTATTGAAGATAATTATAAGTTCATCAGCACAAAATGTAGTAAAGTACACTAAAAAAAACCCAGATCTGCTAAAGAAAAGAAGCAAAGAATGAAAAAAAGAAAGAAATTATAATGCTTGCATGCTAGTATAAAAAAGACTGAGAATCCAAACGCACAGCTAAAAACGAGAAGTTATCCTACCTTGGCCAGAGAAATTCAGATGGAAAAGGCGTCGGTGGAGAAGGAGACAAATGGACACAATGCAGCTGGAGAGGAGCAAGAAAGGCTTATATAGAAGAGAGGAGGGTAATAAACCAAACAGCTGGTGAAAATAAGAAAAAGGCAGAGTAGGTAATATAGTGGGGTCCTTGAGCCCCCTTTTATTTTTCCTTTTTCTTTTCTTTTTTTTTTTTTAAATGCATTATTGAACAGTATTTTGACCTCATTTTAACTATACATCAATAAAATAATATTACCTGTAAATACAAAAAAAATTCTTATTTTGTAACCATACATTTCCAATCAATACACTATTCAAAAATACATTTTTTTAAAACAAAAATGAGGCTCAAACAAGCCCATAATATGTGATACTTGCTACTTTAGATGTAAGACTTTCAGTTTCAAGAAAAACAGTTTGATGTAGTAAGGTGAGCTCTCTCTGTCAAATTATCGACCTCTCAACTTACTAATTTTATAATGTTAGTTTATCACTTTTTTTAACTCTCCAAACATAGGTAGATACGTCATAAGCAGCGGTGGCAGTGAACCGAGCAATGCAAACCCGGCTCACAGTCACTCATTCTCAACTCGACCCATTGGTCATCAAGTCGAGCTCAGGCTAGCTTGTTGACTAAGAGGACAGGCCCTACTCAGCCCATGGTGGGAAGGGTCGAGCTAGGTTGGCCATAAGTCATTGGATATTATTTAAAAAAAAAAAAAAGAGAATAAAAAAAAAGAAATGGAAAATTTAATTGTTGAAAATCATAAGAATATAAAATTATTTACAGAGTTTGGACTCGACTCAAGTTGCCTACATGAAATAGAGCACGATTTAAAGTGAGCCTAAACTGCTTATGGATCAAGCTCTCATGAGTAGACGAGCAACTCGATCCTTTTGTACTTGTTAAGTTACAAATTTATAAAATAGGTTAATACTGATTTGGTCTCTCAATTTACGTTCTAATCGAAGCACTAAAGTTCCATCCTGTTAGTGAAATTAGATAAAAGTCTATATGTTTTAGTTTAATCTTAATCATATAGAATCTCACAGTTTCGTCATCTCTTTTAGCTTGATTTAGATTTGCATGACAACGAAATTAAGGACACGTTAGTACAACACCATATTAGATTTAAGGAGAGAGGATTAAGGATGATTAGGGTGAATTGTTATAAAACTATGTTTGGTGTTACTTATTTTATTATTTTGATAAGAAAGTTGTTTTCAACTTGGGTTCTAAAAACTTATTCAGTTCTACATGAATTTACTTTTTTCTCCACAAAATATTTTTAATAACTTAGTTTTTAAGTGAAAAATATTTTTTTTTTTTTTTAAGTAACACTTACGTTACAACCAAAATAAAAAACTTCTATTAATACAAACTTACTTGTAAGTAAATTTATATTTTACCTACAGATATTTTTGGATAAATAAATCTCATATCATTGTCCAACTAGCTAACTTGCCTATTTTGAAATCAAAGCATCGAAACAATATTTGGAGAATGCATCACGAATATTAGAAGAAAACTAAAGAATTCTAAAGTGAAAATTTAGAAGAGGGAAAGAAAATCCAAGGGACTTCAATTTTGCTCCAAACAAATGAGAGTGTCGGCGACGCCCATTACCATACCATCTTGATGAAAATATTTGGGGAGTAAATGGGGTTTTACTTTTTATTTATTTAATTATGATTTAAGTTGAAAAACCTAAAGGACAGGTTTGGAGAATTCATGTTCCTCTTCCTCGCTCCATTTGGATGAGAAAGTTTGCCAACTCTACACTTATGTTTTACGGAATCCCAATTTTAAAATTCACGGATAGGCGAAGAAGGAAAAACACTCCAAAATGACATGAAAATCTCGACCTAGTGTGTGCATGCAATTATTGCATCATCATACCATATCGCTCAATGCATTCAAGGACGGACCCAGACCATTTTTACCGTGGGATCAAAAATTAAGGACGCTCGAGTGAAACTCGGGCGTTCCAAGGACAGTAGATTTTAGTCATTGACGCTCGATCGTCCCTTGCCTCACACCACAAGTTTCTATTATATCAAACACCAACATGACATATACACAAGTTTTTCAAAAACTAAAGATGAATAAACACGATAAAATATAACTCGTTGAATAAATCGGAGCAGGAAATTTTCGAAAAAAAAATATTTACTTGATAATTTCCAATACATGAACAACAACGAACATGTTAGCCATTGCAACAAGTCGGTTGCATTTTTCAAGTGAAAGAAGAATATTGTCATCAACAATAATCTCAAATGTGTGATATCCAATTAATGCTACAAGAAAATAACAAATTGCAACAACAAAATATGCAAATATTTAGGGGTGGAGCCGGAAATATTGTTCAGTGCATATGAGATTTAATCGAGGTCGGAGTTTTTGGAGGCTTGAAATGTTCATTAAATTAAAGTATGTAATATGTATTCATATTTTTCTTAACTAGCTAATCTATGAGCTTAAAACTCAATAAACCAATAAGCAAAATGAAATATTCAATCTCAAATAAAGTGACCATAAATTTAATGACGGTAAAAATATAAAACAATATTAGGACAAATGACATAGTTTATAAGACCAAATTGTTGATCAAAATTTGAATTTATATAATTTTTACACACGCCACTTAATTGATTAAATAATATAATGTTCTCAAATCCCACTTAATGGATTCTTTCTCTCCATGTACTCTTTCTCTCACAAGTCACAAGTTCTGACCAAAAAAAAAATCAAAATCAAATTATTTGTGGGGTCATTTGACCCCACATGACCCCATGTGGGTCTGCCCCTGAATGCATCCTCTGCTATGTAATATTTTTTTTGTGCACCAACAGCTAGGAACATGTAAGGTCTCGCCTGTTGTACAAAATGAGTAATTTGTGTGTAGATATTAAGTTAATAAACGATAATATGAATAACAAAATTTAATAATAAATAAAATATAAATCAAAACTAGAGCAGAGCGTTAGAAAGTAAAACTTAGAGATTCACGTAAAGAACATTGTCCTAAAGTCGTGTTGCCTCTTCTTCATGCACCACTTTCGAAGCTACACGACTTCAAGACAAAACACATATTGCTTGCAGTCGGTTCTCCTTATATGAGCACCACCACGGGAAGATAAAAAACAAATATTTATCGAGTTGCCAAAAGTATAAAATGTAAAATGTATAGGAAATATTTCCAAGTGTTTTCAAGTTATATCCAAATTATAAAATCTCCTCACCATAGGGTTACACAAATAGTATAGTGCTATTACGAGTCTCGAGTGCTAGTTATTTTTACCTTATTGAACCTTCTTTATGGAAGATCCAATCACAAACGTTGTGTTACTCCCAGAGATGAATCTCTTGTGGGCTTAAGCTCATTCTCTTAATGATTTATTTATGTCCAGGATGGACTACAATTTATTCATATCCTCTTAGAACAAATAATTTGGTACCATTAATTATGCAAATATAGTCATCCATCTCTTATTCTCTACCCATAGAACTGAAAATTTTGCATATATACAAATTCTTCTTAAATACATTCAAACAAAAAATGTTATTTTTGTAATATAAACCGTAAACACATAAACAAGTTGTTATATATTTTCAATGTTAATTTTGGTTTCACTTTTTATCAAATAGATCAATTACACTTCACCTACAATATTCAAATTTAATATGAACACTTTACTCAAATACATCAATTTCATGATAATTATGAATAATCATGTATAAAATACACAAATATATCCAAAAATTTTAATACCCCACAAGAATTGCTTAGCAGCAAGCAAAACATGAAATGCTGTAATAAAATAGCATCATAATAACACAATACCATTTTGTCTCTTTTGATAGGACCGTACATTGCGAGGAGATGGTTGATGCATATGTTTATTGTTTGGATGAAACTCGCAAACGTACGTGATCGTTGAAAAGTAATAATGTAGTGAATTGAGTTATCGTGTCAAGAGAAATAAATTCTAATTATAATGTATAGCTTTTTATCAAATTCTAAGTGAGCGACGCAAAAGAGATGTATGGCTTGTTATTATCCTAAGTTATGCTATGAACTATGTAAAATACGGTGATTTTTAACAAATTATCGAATGTATTGGGTCTTAGAATTCACTTATTGACATCTATTTTCAATTAATTCTCGACTTAAGTAAATTAGCATTGTTCAAGTGCTCATGACAATTGATCACCCTATATTGTTTACATTTCTTTTATAAGATAAATCAATCTAACAAGACTGCACACGTCACAAATGTTGTTCCTAACATCTATTGCACATTTGTTAATTAGGCAATGTTCTAAACCTATTATGAATTTTTCAGCACTACAACAAGGAATAACTTGTCTAATTTGTTATCAAGCAATCAATAACACAATAATCAAGCTTAATCAATCAAGACACAAGAATTAGCTAAACTAACTTCCTTTAAATTAGAAATAAATAACCAATGCTCTCATCTTCATCCAATACAATAGAGAAAATAGCCTAACATGTTTGAATATAAATTACACAAAAAGAATTAAAAAGACATCACCCGCATCAAAGAAAAATAGAAGATACTGGAAAAATCAACTTCTTGGTCTTAATTCTTGAATCCGACCTTTTAATTTTCAATCTCTTGTGTTAATTGTCTCGTAATCTCTTGCTAGACTTTTTGTCAACGTTATATGGTTCAAAGACACGTTCTTGATGACCTCCAATAGGTTAAAAGAGGCTAAATAGATCATTCTATATTCCATATAGAATTGGACTAAAAAATATATAAATCTTCAATTTCCGGGACACTAATGTGCGTGCATGGGTTTCTAGCTTGCCCACGCATGGGCAAACCATTTTAACCCCGGGTAGGCACTCGGTCCTTCTTGCTCATGCATGGTGCGTAGTGTTATTTTGGGGACTAAATTTACAATTTGGTTCCTGAACTTTTCTACATGTGCTTTTTTTCCCTCTTCATTCCTTTTTCAGTTTGTTGTCTTTTCTTCTCACCCAATTGATTCCTAGAACTCTCAAATCTTTGTCATGAGATTCAAAAAAAAAAAAAAAAACTTTTGAATATTTGCACTATAGTCCACCAAACTTTGAATTTCTTGCAATTTTGCTATTTTTTCATTCTTTCATCAAATTCTATCATTTTCATCAATCCCCAAACTTAAGTATTTGTTTGTCTTCAGACAAAATATTGCCCAACTCAACAAGCATTGGTTAGATAGTCTATTGTTAATTTCAGGATTGGACTTTCTGTTTCAATGCCTTGAATAGCTTCAAAATCTTATTGTTAGAATTAACCTCTACTTATCAAATGCAACACTTGATATGTGTGTGAAGAATCATGTAGAACATCACAAATTGTACTTTGTTCAATTACCGACCCTTAGTGGTTAATTTTTTTTTTCTTCACTCATGAGATGTACCCCAAACTTATTCTTTTCACACTTTTTTTCAATGTGTGATCTTAGGTTGAATTTAGATAATATTAATAATCACCCTCTCTATTTCGGATAGATCTCACTAGTTGCAAGTTAACACTTCAATAAGTAAGGATTTTCCTATATTTTGATGCTTCAACCCTTAAGACTCAATTAGGCTAATTATCTCTTGTTCTTTCAAATAAGTGTTTGAGGCATAATCAAGGTATGTAGTATGTCTTCTATTTCATACACTTGTTTTTTCAATTATTATGTGTGTATTTTGTTTCTTGCACTAGTTTGACCACCTTTTTGAGTTTTGTTTTTGGGACTTTCAATAGGTGTCCTCGTTAGAATCTTTTATAGGGTAACTTTCACTTAAGAATCATTGTAACTTTTTCTTTTTTTCATACAGTGATTAGTGACGTGCCACTTTTTAAGCCCTTGTTTGGTGGCCTTTATTTTGAAAAAACTATGTTTTGAATAGTATTTTTTGGAGAATGTGTTGTTAAAAAGTAAGAAAAAGTTTTGAATTTACGTGTAGAATATTTTATTGTGTGGTTGAAATGAGTATGCGAAATAAAATAAAGTAAATTAAATTAAAGGCCACTAAACAAGGGTTAAATACTTATCTTAAAAACCAACCTCTAACTCAAGATTTCACCCAATTTTCGTCTTATTGGCCTCATCCAATCTACATCAAAATTTTCACATATAAATCCCTATTTATCTCAATGCTTTCCCGCACTAGTTCAATCTTCTTCAAACTATTATAAAATTGGTTTAATGATATATATGTTATAGTTGTTTTTGCAACCATATTCCACTGTTTTCAACCTATTCCATCATATGAACCAAAGCACTCATCATGATTCAAAATGCAAGACTTGTACACAAGTTAAGATCAAGTTTTACATGAATAAAATATTAATAAACCCAATATGCAACTTTTTCCACAATTCATAGTCTAACAAATAGTTCAAACACACATCATTGTCGGCAAGTGTATCCAACACACACAAACACATAAAAGCAATAAGAAAGCTCAAAAGAACCATTTTTTTTTTTTTTTGTTATTTTTCATTTTTTTATCACACACAACAAACACGTAAAAATGGCAAAAAAACAAAATATTCGAAGATAATATCCCACACCCAGCCTTTAATGTACAAAAAAAAAAATGATGAGAAAATTACCTAAAACCCTTGTTTTCAAGATTACAATTCAAAAATAAGGGGATAAA